>QUSF01000086.1:476024-489413 GCA_003676055.1 Chloebia gouldiae
GTGTGGCCCTGTGCCAGCCCCCCTCGGCACACCTGCCCAGGTGTGGCTCTGTGCCAGCCCCCCTCGGGCACACCTGCCCAGGTGTGGCTGTGCCAGCCCCTTTGGGGCACACCTGCCCAGGTGTGGCCCTGTGCCAGCCCCTTTGGGGCACACCTGCCCAGGTGTGGCCCTGTGCCAGCCCCTTTGGGGCACACCTGCCCCGGGCACTCACTTGCCGGCCGCGTACACCTCGGCAGTGTCGAACAGGTTGACGCCGCTCTCGTAGGCGATGGTCATCAGCTGCTCGGCCACCTGGGGAGGCAGGGGGACAGGCAGGTGACAAGCCAGCCCCGAGGCAGCAGGGACAATGCCACGGCAGGCTCGGCACAGCCCCTGCCCAGGGGACACCCCCGGCAGGGCACCCAGGGCGGGAGGGACACCCGGGCACGGATTTACATCAGCTCCCCTTGGAGCCAGCCCGGCAGGAATTCATCTCCACTCACAGGAGCTCCCCATCGGGAGGGCAGCCAGGGACTGAACAATCCACTGGGATTAAAGCTGGAGATCCACCGGGATCACAGCTGGAGAATCCACGGGACCAAAGCCAGGGATCCGGTGGGAGAAGAAGTGACACCATGGCAGATGGAGGGAATTTCAAGGAAAACCCCTTGGGACTGAGGCTGCTGGGCTCTTTTCCTCACGCCAGAGCTATCTGGGGTTGCTGCACGTGCTGGGGGCAGGCAGCTGCTCTCCCTGGGGCGCTCCCATCTGTGACACCCGGGCTGCAGAGGAGCCCACGTGCAGCCCAGTGCTCCAGGGGTGATTCCTGGGTCCGTCTGCTCCAGGGAAAAGCACAGAGGAAACCCGAGCTCCTTTTCAGTGCTTCCAGCTTATTATGTCAAAAATAAATCACCTTTGTAAGGCCAGCCCTGCCTGTATTTAGGACTGTTGCCCAATTACCTCCTCACACAAAAGCAGCTCCCAGTTCCTGCTGCAGGAGCCGAGGGGACGGAGGGGACATTGCTGAGGACAGCACAGGACAGGGGATGGCCCTGAGTGGTGGATGGGGCTTGTGAGAGTCCATCTCTGGAAATGTCAGGTTCATCAGGAGGTTGTGGCAGAGCTCTGGGTAGTGACTCACTGCCATCTCTCCGTGCAGGAAGGTTCCAGCAGCCACAATTTCATTTAAAAATAAAATTTAAACCACCCCCCACCCTGAGTGGGGTTTGTTCCATGCACTCACCTCGTCTGAGATCTGACCTCCAAAAGTGACCCAGGTCCCTGGAAAAAGCAAAATAATCTGTTACTATGAGGTTTCAACTTCAAAAATGAGACTTCACCAGAATTCCCTTTGGGATTAGATGGGTTTTAGATGGGGTGAAGTGGCTCAGGGGGTGGTGCACCCCAAGAGAGCTCCTGCAGCCGGGCAGGACAGGGCACCTGCCCCAGGGTGAGACTGGCACAGGCAGCTGCTCAGGACAGCACCCAGGGGATGCTGTGGTGACAAAAGATAGAGCTGGATTCAAATCCTGCGATGGTTGGGGTTGGAAGGGACCTTAAAGCCCACCCAGTACCACCCCTGCCATGGCAGGGACACCTCCCACTGGCCCAGGCTGCTCCCAGCCCTGTCCAGCCTGGCCTTGGGCACTGCCAGGCCCTGAAATCTGAAGCTCTTTCCAAATCAGAAATCATTTTCCAAAGCTTCAATTTGACAAATTGGAAAAAAATCCGTGGTGCTGCCACAACACATCATTTGGGGAATGAAATCTCCTTAAATATGTACTTCAGCATTTAGCATCCTGAAAGCCAAAATTAGAATTGGAAAAAAAAAAAGACATTAAAAAGAGAAATAGTTCTGACAGGAAAGATTTCCAACCCAAAGTGACTTTTCCCCAGGAACTTTCCCATGAAGCCAATGTCCAGTGCCAGCCCAGCCCAAGGGCTCTGCTTTCTCTAGGCTGCCTCCTAAAGCTGCTGCAGTTTAGGCTCAGTTGCTGACTCTGGTCTATTATTAGGAAATCTTGGGGCATTGTCTCTTCACGAGCATTGCTTTTAAAGAAATATATAATAAAATATCCTGTGGTGGAAGCAGCATGTGGATTTTACCAGACCATAAATCAGTTTGGGTTAGAAGGGGCCTTTAAAGGGCAGCTGGCCCAAGCCCGAGGGATTCCCACAGGAACAGGATTTCTGTACCCAGATTTTGCGTGTGTGTGTTTATTTTAGGAACAGGCATTTCCCGAGGCAGTGGGGGAGAGGGAGCTGGGGAAGCAGCAGGTCCCAGGGGGCCCTGCCCAGACATCCCCGCTGCCCTGGGCTCTGCAGGCTGTGCCACCCCTGGACCTCCTGCCAGCCTGGCACAGCGTCCCTCTGAGCCCAGCCCAGCCCCTCCAGAGCTGCCCAGAGGGCAAATCCAGCCTTCCCCCTTCCCTGGTGGATGGGGCAGAGCTCCCCTGGCTCTCGCAGCTCCCCAGGGCCAAAAGCTCTGACTGACACGGGGCTCAGGCTCCCAGCTGGACAATGCAGGGAGATGTCCCCAGCCCTGGCAGCGCCCCAGGCAGGGCTGGGCAGGGCTGGGAGCAGCCTGGGGCAGGGGGAGATGTCCCTGCCACGGCTGGGTGGCACTGGGGGAGCCCCTGCCAACCCATCCCAACCCGCCTGTGAAGCAGGGATGGAACAGGACGGGGACTGCAGCGCCAGGGCCGAGCTCTGATGCTGCCAAGGGGCAGAAAAAGCAGCTTCCCTGCCTGCCTGAGCTTGGAAAGATGCAAAAGCTGCTCCCAGACCCTGATCAAAGAGGGCTGGGGTCCCTGGGTGCTGGGACACCAACCCTGGGCAGGGGTGGAGGCGCTGGGGCAGCTTTGATCAGCCCTGCTCAGAACACGAGCTCTCCTCATCTCTGGCAGCAGGAGCTCGCTCTCCTTCCCTCAAAAAAAAGGCCAATCTGAATTTTTTAATACGTCAGGTTTCTCTCAGAGCAAATAAAGCTATTTAAAGATGCACAAAGTGTTGAGTTCAAACTGCAACTCCTGACTTCCTGCAGAACAACCCGAGCTGGAAAAGCCAAGTTTGCCACAGATCAGAGATGAAATGGAAACTAAATAAATGAGCAAAGAGCACACGTTTTCTAGCTAATTTTGTATTTGCTTTAGCTCTCTAAGGACAACAATAATGAGACAGGAATACCCCTGCTGCACCTTGCTGGCTACAGTCCTCAGGAAAGGTGTTTTCTCTGATTATTGGAGTTTAAATGCTCTGGTCCTGCACAACAAAGATAAAACTGAAACCTGTTTTCATTTTATCTTTAAGCTTCTTCATGCAGATAAAAAAAAAATAACCAAATGAAGCCTGATTTCCATGTTAAAGCTTCAGAGGTGTTATTTTTACAGGAATACATTAAAATGTGTTTGTACCAAAAAATGGGTTGAGACTGTTTATCTCAAAGTGATTTTTTTTCCCTTTGCATAAGCAGCACACAGGTGCACAGGTGAGAAGGAAGGGGATTATTCATCCTCCCCACAGAGTGCACAGCCTCTCAAAATTCACCTTCTGACACAAAGCACGCCCCACTGAGTGACAATGTGCTCAGGGCACGGGGACAGCAGCCCGAGCTCACCAAGGCTCAAATCAGAACAACAGGCACCTTGAAGCACCTGAAATGGAAGGAATAAATATCTGTGGTGCTGGACAGCCCTGCCTGAGGGGCACCTGTGCCCACCCCGAGCTGCCAGGCCCAGCTGGGGCACAGCAGCAGCAGCAGCAGCACGTGGGTGGGGATTCCAAGGGGTCTCTTTCCCCATGAGCAGCACAAAAACCAGGCAGGGATGTGAGTTTTGGCTCAGCAGGGTGAGCTCCAAAGCAGCAGCTGTGGCTGGGGAAGGGAGGGGTTCAGGAGCAGGGAAGGCTCCCCCATCAAAGCAGAGGCACGGCCTGGCACAGGCTGCTCCCCTCCCTCTGCAAATTAAAAAAGGCAAAAAAAAGCTCAAGGCACATTTGACATTTCAAACAACAGCCAAGGATGATTCACAACCTCAGCCAACACACTCATTTGGGAAGAAAAATATACTGGAGAAAGATACAGATTTTTCAATATATATATATATAATTTTTTTTTTTTTAATTGCTCCTTTCCCCTTTGCAAGTCACTGTCTCTCACCTACCCCAGCTCATGGTTTGGAAAGGCATCCCCTGCCCCAGGGCTTGGGGCAGACAGACTTCCCACTGCTGCCCCTTGCCCACCACCTTCCTCCCTTCTGCCTTGAGAAGGTTTTCCAGGTGGATATCCTCAGCTCCAAGGGGAATTCCTCAAAGCCCTGCCAGCACCTCAGGCAGGACCAGCAGAGGAGCAGGATGGCACTAAAGGTCCCTGCTCTCAGCCCTGCCCACCTCTGGTTTGTGCCCCACTTCCCCTTCTCATCCCGCAGGATGAAGCACACTCCCACCTTGCTGAGATTTTGCAAGGCTTTTGAGGAAGACTGCTGAGCCTTCAGAAACTTTAGTGAGCCCCTAAATTAGATTTTCATGCTGCAGAGAACACAGGGAAACACATTTATCTTTTGGGGAGCTGCAAGAAAGAAGCCACTGATGAAAGTCAGCTAAGCCAGAGCTGGGAGCAGACACCTGGTGGATGTGCAGAGGGACAGGTGGGACAAGGGGGATGGTTTTAAACTGAAAGAGAAAAGATTTAAATCAGATATTGGGGAGAAATCCTTCCCTGGGAAGGTGGTGAGGCCCTGGCACAGGTGCCCAGAGCAGCTGTGGCTGCCCCTGGATCCCTGGCAGTGCCCAGGGCCAGGCTGGACACTGGGGTTGGAGCACCTGGGACAGTGGGAGGTGTCCCTGCCATGGCAGGGCTGGTCCTGGGTGGGCTTTAAGGTCCTTCCAACCCAAACCAATCATCCCAAAGAAAAGGTGCTGTGCAGCAGGAGAAACACCTGTCCATTCCAGGGAATTTGGATTTCTGGATTCTGGATTTCAGCTTCCCAGCTCCCCTCTCCCTGCACACAGGGCAGGGCTCGGGGCTCGCTGTGCTGGAGCAGGAGGAGGTGCCCAGCAGCCTCCCCAGCCCTGCACAGCTGCACTCACAAAGGCTCAGTATATTTAGATGCTGCTGCAGTTCCACTTGAAATCAAAGAAAAGCTCTGCAGAACTGTTTGGTTTTTTCCTTTTCCTGCTGCTACTTCCTTCAAGTGGCTTTTCTCCTCCACCACACCAGCAGCACTTGGGGAAGCTGTGAGGCTGATAAATAAAACTGATAAATAAAACCTCTGCACAGACAAGACGAGTCCTTCCCAAGGCTGGGGCTATTTTAACCAGAAGAGCTCTTGGCAGAACAGGCCTTGCTTCTCCCACTTGTGCTACAGGGTGACTTTCACAATTCCCTCCAGTTTAAACCCAAATCCTGCTGGAAAAACGGGATTGCTGCCCTGGGAGCAGCCAGCCCTGGCAGGGGTGAGCAGGCAGAGCCCCCAGAGCCTCACCCTGGCACTGCTCACCTGGGCAGGCGATCCCTGGAACTTATCCCAGACACCCTCTGCTCTCACAGCTTGTGCTCTACCAAGCTCCTGCTTTCCAACAAACAGCCCCAAGGCCTTATGTTTCTGTCTGAACAGCCTGAGCAGAATAATCACAGAATCATGGAATGGTTTGGGCTGGAAGGACCTTACAGCTCATCCCATTCCACCCCTCTGTTGGGCAGGGACTCCCTCCCAGTAGACCAGGTTGCTCTGACCCAATAATAGAATTGTTAAATAGTAATATTATTATTACAACTGGACTTCTTAAAGAAAATTCCAGTAACTACCAACCCAAATTGCACCCAGGGTGGAAATTTCCTGATGACTAAAGCCAAGCATCCCATAGGTTGTGAGTCTACAGACAGCAGTGTTTCCCTGACTGTTCCACGGGCTTCAGCTTGCTGCAGACTCCTTGGATCTGTGGGTTCATCAATTGATTTAAATACTCTGAGTAAGTGCAGAATGAACGTTGCCATCTTAGATTCGTAATTAGCTTAGATTCATAATTAAGCTACTGTTGTGCTTATAGCAAATCCTATTGAGTCACTTTATAAATGTTAAATTAGTCAACTGATTAAGCCCTGCTATTGTTGTGCTGATGGAGCATTGCTGAATCCTTCAGGCCTGAAGCACTGGTCAGTCTGAGGCCGAGCCTGGCACTGCTCTGACCCCCAGGACCCCGTGGGAGGGTCTCCCCCCTGCACCCCACCCTTCTGTGTGCCAGCATCCCCCTCAAGCACTGCAGACTGATTTAACCTCATTTCCCTCCACGTGCCCTGTCTATGTGGCAATAAACCAAAATGTGCCATCCAGCTCCAGGATTTGATGAATGCATGCTCAGCCTGGCATTGCTGCTGCCTTTCCCAGCCATTCCTGAAGGAACCTGAGGTGGTGCCTCCACCTCCTGTGAGCCCAGGAACGGGGCTGTGCTGGGGCAGAGCCTCCTGCCCGTCCTGGTCCTGGTGCCAGCACTGCAGGAGGAGCTCAGGGCAGAGCACAGCCTCTTCCTCCTCCTCCTCCTCCTCCCTGCAGGGCTCATATCCCCCACACAGCACAATCTCGAGGCTCAGGGGCTGCGTTTCAGAGCACTTCTCTGAGCAGAGGCAGCAGGAGCTCTCCAGGAGCCAAGCAGAACCCTTCCCGAGGAGGGGATAAAACACTGGGAGGGAATTCTGTGCTTCTGGAGCCAGCAGGGATAGCAAGGCACACAGGGCATGGCACGGCATGGCACGGCACAGAGCTCTGCCCCAGCCCAGGCTGGCTCTGGCCCTCGGGGCTCCTGGGGACAGCCCACAGGATCCCTGCAGGCTGCTCCTCCCAGGGACTGGGCACATCGGGGGGATTTACAGCACAAAATCCTCCCACAGCTCCCCCGAGGGCTGGGCAGAGGCCACAGGTACTCACCCAGCCCCAGGCACGACACTCTCAGCCCGGACTTGCCAAGGTTTCTGGAAGGAAAAGAAGAGAATTAGAAAATGCATTCAGTCTTTGAGGGACACACAGCTTAACCCCAGGGCAAGCTGGAGGGGACGAGCCACAGCTTCTGCCCAAACGCTGTTTTCCTCCAAAAGGGGCAGAGCTCCCACAGTAGGACCGGGGCACTCAGGCTGGGGAAGGGTGGATGTGCTGCCATCCTCCTCCTCCTCCCTGAGTGCCCAGGGCTGGGAATAACCTCAAACACATTCAGCTGTACCTCACACCCACCATCAGCTGGGGTCCCACAACCATTCCCTGCACTTCCACAGCCCCCAGAGTGGTTTGGGTGGGAAGGGCCTTACAGCTCATCCCCTTCCACCCCCTGCCATGGGGCAGGAGCAGGAATCAGTCACTGCCCATCCCTCCGCTGCAGGCACCTCTAACAGTCCCTGCACTTCTTGCTGCTCCTGCTGAGTTATTTGCAGCCAAATTTAAAATAAAACAGAAGGAGAAGCCCAGCTGGCTCCGGGCAGGGTCAGGGGAGGGTGGGACAGCACACCCCAGGCTGCGAGCTGTGCTTTCAGCCCGGCCCAGTTTTCCACACTGGACTCCCTGGCCGTGTCAGCTTTTCATTCCTACAGCACAATTTCCCTGAGGAGCATCCCGGGGGGCAGGAGGAGCAGCCCAGCACCAGCCAGAGCTTGGGGCAGGACTGCCCTTCTCCCACCCCAGCCCTCCAGGACCCCTTAACGCACTGCTGCACCCAGAATTTAGTGCTGCTAATGGGAATGTCAGGTGCTGGGAGACACAGGAGCCTGGCCTGCAGGTCTGTTTGAAAAGCTGCAGCTGCATCTCCAGCCCCACGAGCCCCCAGGCTCACAGCACAGCTAGGGCAGGCACTGACCTCTTTTTTAGTGTGTGTGTTCTATTTTTTCTTCTTTATTCCTTTTCTAGTTTTCCTTCCCTTTTTCCCTTTTTTTTTTCTCCATCTTTTGAGTGAAAGCACAGCTGGAGCCTGCCCACCAAACCCATGCACACCCAGAGCAGCACAAATCCTCCCCAGCACGACTGGAACCCTTGGGAGGGTCAGAGGCAAAGCCCCAGAGCTGCAGCACCAAGGGCAGGAATTCCAGACTCCCAGACCCATGGGATGGGGATTTCTGCATTCCTTCTGGGCACAGCCCACCCACCCCAAAACACCCCTTGGAGTCAAGTGATTCCAATTATTTTATAGGATTTTAATCCTATTTCTCACCAACCTCATCTTTGCTGTTCAAAGTCTGTGGGCGCAGCTCAGCCATTAACTCCTCTCTCCACATAAATATAAATACACATCTGCACATACACCCTTTATATATATTTGCACATTATATATTTTATATACCCCCTTTGCACATACACCCTTTAGCTCTAGGCATATACATATCCTTTATGTGCAACCTTTTATGTAAATGCCCGCCTATACCCTTTAAATCTATATGTTCATGGACACACCCTTTATATATCTACACACAGAGATATCCCCAGTATCCATGTGCAAATCCAGATCCCCTCCACACATCCCTATATCAATGTATTTGCATGGACACACAGTGTGAGGGCACCCCTGGGGTGTTTCCCAGAGGATTTGGAGGATTTATAGCATTTATAGGATCCAGCACCCCCTGGCAGTGGGATCTGCTGCAGGGTCTCAGCCCAGACCTCAGTGATTGTCCTGTCCTTCCCCACATCTCCCCCGTGCCACAATGCCAGGGCTGGTCCCTCCCCACTCCAGGCAGCTTTTGGGGTAAAACACACCAGGTTTGCTCCAGGGAGCAACAGCCAGCTCTGTGAAGAGTCTGCTCAGCCAACAAACCCGGGCAGAAATGCTGTGTTTGGATTTCCAGAGCTCTGCCATTTGCTCAGCGCACACCTGACCCGGATATTTGGGAAGTTGACGCTGGAAATGCCAAATCCCTGCAGGGTGAGATCCCTCCTGCACAGGGGGCTGGGAGGCTGCTGGGCAGAGGGATTGCTGAGCCTGGAGAGCACCTCCAGGAGTGCAGAGAGGCACCACCAGCACGGGGAACTGGTCACACCAGGGTGCCTGGCCCCAGCACAGACCTGGTGCTGTGTAAGAGCTCACTGAGCCCAGCCCTGCTCCCTCCTGCAGAGCAGGAATTTGTCTGGAATTCTTCATTCAAGACCTGCTTCTCCTCTGCCTCCCAAAACAGAAGAAACAAACCAGCAAGAAACCCACAAAAACCCACCAAGCAAATACTCACAAATATTTACATTTACACCCATTCTGCAGCCCCCAGGTGGATGTAGCTGGAGCAGACAGACACACAGACAGACACACACGTGCCTGAAGCTGCACAAGCGCCAAGTAAAATCAATGGGCTGTCTCCAAGTAACGGGGCAGCAAAAGCTCTTTGTGCTTCCTCTGCACTAATTGCGGGGACAATGAAGCAGCTCCGTGCCTGCGGCTGACCTGGCAGCAGCCCCGAGCTGCCGAGGCTGGCTGTGCTGGGAGCAGGGCTGGGAGCTGCTGGGAATGGTGATGGGAACAAATCCCAGCTCACTGGGAGCATCTGCTCTGGCCGTGCACAGCTGGGCATCCTCTGGGAAACTGCTGGGAGCCCGTGCCAGGAGCTCAGGGCGTTCACTGGAGGCTCTGGGCTCCAGGAGAGCTGGAGAAGGACCTGGGACAGGGGGAATGGCATCCCACTGCCAGCAACCAGGGACAGACGGGATGTTGGGAAGGAATTCCTCTCGGTGAGAGAGTAGCCATCAGAGAGGAGAAAGCAGGAGCCCCTGGTCTCCGAGGATCACTTTGCCTGGCCAAAGCAGCTGGTTGAAAGGCAGCTCTGACCCATCCTCTCCTGGTTTCCCTGAGCACAGCCACCGTGCCCTGCAGGCGTGGAGCAGGGGCTCTGCTCCCAGATCGCTCCCAGCCCCATGGAACACGGGGTTATCTGCTGCTGGGCCCCATCCCTGCGGCCACCCCGTCCCCCAGCACAGCTCTGACCTCCCAGGCAGGAGCTGCCTCCTTTTCCTTGCCCTTTTCCCCAAACTTGCACCACAGGCAAGGCCTGAAGGTGCTCAGCACCTCAGCTGAAAGCCAAACAGCATCACAGGGCTGTGCTGCCCAAAGCTGGGCTACTGCAGAGGCCTCACGGGGGGACGGGCTGGGGAAAGGGGCAGAAAGGAAAGGTTTTGGGGCAGAGCACGACACAGCCCACAGCAGAGCTGCACAAACCTCCCGAGGTCACCAAAACCTCCAAGGCAGGACAGCTACAGCCACCTCAGCTCACAGAACACTGGTTTATTCTGGGGAGAAAAGGGACACCCCAGTCCTGCTGTCTGTAGCTCTAGGATGTATTTTAAGCTTATTTCGAATCTTTCCAGTGTCCTTCCCCAGGGAGCAGCCCTGGGGCAGGTGAGCAGAGTGTCTGTGCTGTCCTGGTGCCAGGCACTGGCCAGGGGACAGCCAAGGACGAGGGGACCCCGGCCCCTCTCTGCAGGTGGGTTTAACTGGGCCCCGCTGTGCTGGCAGCACCCAAGGGTGCCATTTCCCTGCCCACAGGAGCCTGGGCTGGCACCACGTCCCTGCAGCAGCAGCCTGGCGAGCAGAGCGAGCTCTGAGTCACAGCAAACACAGCCTGGAGCCTGGCACACCGCTGAAAACACCCCGAGGCACCCGGCAGGGCGGGCATCGCCCCTGACAAGGCTTTTCCTCGCTCCCCGCCAGGCTGGGGCAGGAGCCCTGCAGGGAGCTGGGGCAGCACCCCCGGGAGCTGCTGCCAAGCCCAGCCAGAGCCGGGTGCCAGGCAGGGAAAGGCTGGCGAGGAGCTGCGAGCCCAGCAGGGACAGCAGGGAAGGGGTGGCACCTTCCTGCAGGGCAGGAGCCCGGGATGGCACAGCCACCGGGCAGGTCGCCCCTCTGCTGGGACACTCCAGCCGTGCTGCTCCTCCTCCTCCTGCCCCGCAGGGTCCTCGGGGCCCCCGTGCCCCTGGCTGGTGGGGTTTTCCCTGCCATGAGCTCAGGGTTTGCCCCGTGGGCGCTGTCCCGGGTGGGCACCAGCTCCGCACCTGGAGGGGCCATTCCAGCTGCACGGAGACCTGGAAAACTCAACCCGGCTGCTGCCAGCCCTTCCCAGGCTGCAGCAGAGGGCAGAGCCCGTGCCTGGCACAGGTGTCACAGCCTGGGCTCGCAGGCTCTGACCCCCCGTGCCCCAGTCCCTGCAGGCACAGGGCTCCTCAGCCCCATGGGGACCACACCGGCTCCCCAGAGAGAAAACACAACCCAGACCCACCCCAGCACGCAGCCCTCCACTCACGCAGACTGCTCAGAAGAGACACTGGCTCTGCGGCAGAGCTGAATAAGCCCCACTTAATTCTTTTGTTAAATGCAATGGGCTCAGGGGCTGACACCAGCCTGTGCAGGACAGGCAGGCACCAGATCCAGCCCCGAGGACACACCCAGAGCTGCAAAAGCTTCCAGCTCCTCCAGTCTGGGGGAAAACCCATCATTTGGCTTGTCAGCCACCAAACTGCCAGGAGATGATGGGCAAAACCAAGGAAACCCTAAGGGATGCATCCAGCTGGGAGTGCGGGGGGAGGAAGGCTCATTCTGTGGCCAAAGAAAGCACCAGGGTCCAACATGCACACTAAAGGGCAAGGTGACCGTTTTTGGCTTCAGGAGCCCTGCAGGTCAACATCACAAAGTCGAGAAGTGACACAAAGGGAAAGGGAGGACCAACACATCCTGCAGCAGCCCATAGGGATCTGGGATAAAACCTGACAGCAAAAGTGGGAAATATCAGAGGTTTTCAAGATTCTTTTAACTAAAGTCAACATTACACACATAATTCAATCTTCAACCAGGGCCACGCTACAAGGAAAAGTCCCCTGGGATTTGGCTTCACCCTCCCTTGCTCCTGGGAAGTGGATGCTGCACAGAATCCTGCCCTAAGCCAGCAGTGCCCAGCCTGAACCTCCCTCAGCACAGGGCAGCAGCGAGGATCAAGCACGACATGGAAAATTCCCATTGTGCCTCTTCCCTCACCCCACGCCTCCTTCAAGGTTTTCGTGGGAATCTGGAGTTGAATTATTCCCTGGGAAGGGCAAGTGCTGACTGTGCAGGCAGAGCTGAAGGAGAACTAAAGGAATTGTAATTTATATATGTACATAGAGATGTGGGATGAGCCCGGAGCAGAGGGCTCCCAGGGGAGCAGGCACAGGCAGCCTGGGGAGCCAGGAGAAAGAACTGAGGCTCATCAGGGGAGGATGAGACTCAGCTCTGGCACACAAATCAAGGCTTTAGGAGAAAAAACCCAAGGTGGTGACACCTGAGTGACCACCCGCTGCCGAGGCCACAGGGACAGCAGAGCCTGCAGGGGGACACGGGCAGGGGGGCAGGGCCAAGAGGCTCTCCAGCCAAAGATGAGAGAAAGCAGGGCTTAAACATCCCTGCAAAGCACCCCGTGCACAAAACCACAGAACGGGCAGAAAACAATTGTAATTGTGGAGCTGTAATTAATGCTGGAGCAGGGGCATGGGGAGAGCCCAGCAGTGGCACCGAGTGCTCTGCAACGCTGGGCTGAGGGACCCAGGGGCTGTCCCTGTCCCTGCAGGGCCACCTCCATCCTCCCAAACACAGCCCAGCCCCAGGCCAACCCCTCAGCCAGCAGCAGGGAAGGGCAATTCCCCTCCCTGGGAAACCTTCACCATCCACCTCCAATTCCCTTCCTCGGAAAACCTTCACCATCCACCTCCAATTCCCCTCCTCGAAAACCCTCACCATCTTCCAATTCCCCTCCCTGGGAAACCTTCACCATCCACCTCCAATTCCCCTCCTCAGGAAACCCTCACCATCCTCCAATTCCCCTCCCTGGGAAACCTTCACCATCCTCCAATTCCCCTCCCTGGGAAACCTTCACCATCCACCTCCAATTCCCCTCCTCAGGAAACCTTCACCATCCACCTCCAATTCCCGTCCTCAGGAAACCCTCACCATCCATGTCCCACACCCACCGTGCATCAGCCCAGCTCCTGCAGGGCACACGGAGCTGGAAGAGCAGCACAAACCCCACACAGGGACACAACCAACACCCACCCCCTTCCCTGGCAGAGATTTATGGCCTGAGACACTTGTGCTGCTTAATTACCTCGTTAACCTACAACTGGTTGCTCTGTCCTTCAGGACAGAGCAATTACAGCACAATTCCCTTCGTCCAGGTGGGGATTTGCTTCCCTGCTGCCCTGCCCTCCTTGCAGCAGGGACAGTTTGGCTTTGGCCTCTTCAATTAACACCCCCAAATCAGCCCAAAGCCTCCCTTCCCCTGCAGCATTCCCAGCTGGAAGGGATCAGGATAACCATCCTGTCTGCTTGTTTATCGGTGCATCTATCCAGCCATCCAGCTTTCTGTTGATTTATCTTTTCTTTCTCTTTCTTTCTTTCTTTCTTTCTTTCTTTCTTTCTTTCTTTCTTTCT
>QUSF01000086.1:495570-528411 GCA_003676055.1 Chloebia gouldiae
GGGGGCTCCTTCGTGCTTTTCCTGCTGCAGAGGAAGGCGGGCACCGCCCGGCTCTGCTTCCCCCGGCACCCCGAGATCCTCCTGCAGTCAGTGGATGACAGGGACCATCAGCCAGGCACCCGCAAAGGGCCCCTCCACCCCGCAGTGCTGGAAGTGTTGAGCTCGGGCAGAGCTGGGGCACGGCAGAGCCAGCGCCAAGGCAGCGCTGCCAGGGAGGAGGGGGCCCTGCCAAGCCCCGTGCACTGCCCTGGGTTTGGAGTGGAGCTGCTGGGTAAATGTGTGTCCAAACCCCAATAAATGTGTGTCCAAACCCCAATAAATGTGTGTCCAAACCTAAATAAATGTGTGCCCAAACCTGAATAAATATGTGCCCAAACCTGAATTAATGTGTGTCCAAACCCGAATAAATGTGTGTCTAAACCTCAATAAATATGTGTCCAAACCCCAATAAATATGTGCCCAAACCTGAATAAATATGTGCCCAAACCTGAATTAATGTGTGCCCAAACCTGAATTAATGTGTGTCCAAACCCGAATAAATGTGTGTCTAAACCTCAATAAATGTGTGTCCAAACCTGAATTAATGTGTGTCCAAACCTCAATAAATGTGTGTCCAAACCTCAATAAATGTGTGCCCAAACCTCAATAAATGTGTGCCCAAACCTGAATAAATGTGTGCCCAAACCTAACCCCGCAGTGTGATGAGAGCAGAGAAATCCAGACCCCACCAAACCCCAGCCTCACCTCGGAGCTGCAAACTCCGGGGAGCTGCTGGGAAGGTGAAAGCAGCACAAATCAGGAGATTTTGTTTACTCAACCAGTTTCTTTTCCTTCCCCTTTGAGTTATTCCTGCCTCCTTTGTAGCCATTATAAGCTACAGTCCTGGGGGAAAAAGCATTGTGAAATCAGCGTAAATCCATTCTGTTCACTGGATTAATCTTAATTTGCAGCAGGAAAATGAAGATCAGACAATGAGCCATAAAAGTCTGCCTGATGCGGAGAGTACTGAAACAATATGGAACTTGATACCAAAATAATTGTACCATTTGCATGCGAGAGTTTAAAACTGCTCATAATTGCAGCAAGACTTAAATAAACCATAATTCCCTAAATATGTGAGGTAGTTATTGTGGTTAATGCTTGGAAACAGAAACGCGGGGAAAAAGAAGGCACAGCTCCTGGAACACTGCTAAGAAATACCTGATTCCACTTACAGCCCTCGGGAACCGCAATTCCCAAAGGAATTCTGCAGCCCAAGGTGACCCGTGGATGTCCCAGCCCGTCGGGCCGGGGCTGCTCCGAGCCCAGCCGGTGGCGGGGAGCCCCGGACACTTCCCGGGCCATGCCAGGGTCAGTGACAGCCCTGTGCCACGGAGGGAATGTGCATTTTAACCAAAGCCTCTCTGCCTGCAGCGGAAGGATGCTGGAGGCGATGCGCTCGCACTCCCAGAGCCCCGGGGCTCCGCTGGGATCCCCCTGCCAGGCCGGGATCCCCCCTCCCCTGCCAGCGCTCGGCGGCTGCTCCAGGATCCCCTCCAGGAAGGGCTGAGGGATGCTCCACGCATCACAGAATCATCACAGCTTTGGAAGGGACTTTGGAGCCCTGCCAGTGCCACCCATCCCAACCTTCCACCGTCCCAGGCTGCTCCAGCCTGGCCTTGGGCACTGCCAGGGATCCAGGGGCAGCCACAGCTGCTCTGGGCACCTGTGCCAGGGCCTGCCCACCCACACAGAGCACAATTCCTTCTTAAAACCTACTCTAAACTCTCCTCTTTCCCAGGGGATGAGGAAGAAAGCAAACGTTACTTCTCCAGGTTTATCTGTCCAGATCACCTTTACGTAATTCCAATGTCAGCAGCTTTTCTTCCGCACACTCCTCCCTGTACCTTCACCATCCTCACATGCTCGGCTCCCCCTGGATTTGCAAACAATGCTGGGGAGGGACACATCCCCCTTCTTCCCTTGTTTTCCAGCTCTTATCTTACAAACGTTAGTAACACTTCTCTAATGAGGGAAGATTCTCACCGCCTTGGGTGGGAAGGATGGGTTTCACCTCGGGGGATGGCGCCCGGCCTCTCCTCACCCTGCCCAGGCTCCCCGGAATATGAACTCCACCAATTTGCCTTTGCAGATACAATTCTTTGCTTAGGCTCGGGCCGCAGTTAATGGTCAAAGCTGCCTCCATCAATTATGGATGAACACAAATAGATAGTTGTGCTCTCTAAATTGGGCCCCTCGTGCCCATGCGCGGGCAGGGCTCGGCAAAAAGGGTTATTTGTGAACTGCTGACGGCCCCAAATCGGCCCCGCAGCGGCCGAGACCGGCACAGCCCAGCTCCCACCACATCCCAGCGCTGGGCAGAGCCAGCTCCCAGCACATCCCAGCACATCCCAGCACATCCCAGCACAGCCCAGCTCCCACCACATCCCAGCTCCGGGCACAGCCAGCTCCCAGCACATCCCAGCACATCCCAGCACATCCCAGCTCCGGGTACATCCCAGCTCCCAGCACATCCCAGCTCTGGGCACAGCCAGTTCCCAGCACATCCCAGCTCCAGGAACATCCCAGCACATCCCAGCACATCCCAGCACATCCTAGCTCCCGACACATCCTGCACAGAGCAGGCTCCTGGGTACACAGGGTGCTCTGGGCAAGGCTTTGCAGGGCTGCAGCTGTGATGGACAGGGCTGCTATCAAAGAGTCTGGGAGTTCTAAAGGGCCTGGGCTGCACGGGACCTTCAAGACCCATTGCCAAGGCATCAGCAGCCTCATTGTAAAAACTTCTTCCTGAGATGTGCTTTGAAGTCTGAGAACAGGCAGGCTGGTGCCAGTCTCACTTTGAGAAGTTGTTCCCTGCGGTAGCAGCGCCACGTCTCAAACAGCCCCCAGACCCAGCAGCAGGGCTTGATCCATTTTACTGAAAAGAATTTTAAAGAAGATACGGCAAATTAGGAGCGGGGAGAAGCCGGGCTGTGACCTGTGCGTGGCCCAAAGCAGGGGGAGACCCGGGCCGCCGTCCCTCCTCCCTGCTGTGCATCATCTCGGGAGGCAAAGCCACATCCTTTGTCTCCAGCAGCGGTGCGGCAGATTGCAATTTTCCAAGCCAAGCGCTGCAACTACATCATTTTCAAAGAAAGGCTTGAAGTGATCCCAGCTATTCCCCCCGAGCATCCGGGCAGGTTCCCCAGTGGGACTGAACTGGAGCACTGAAAATGCTAAAAGCGAGCAGCCCTCTGCCCGTCCGCCCGGCGCAGGAGGAGGCAGCGAGGCTGTGCCCGGCGGTGACAGCGCAGGTGATGTCTGGGAGGTCCTGTCCTGCTCCTGCCACGGCCGGGGGGGAGGATGCCAAACGCGAAGCTCGTTTTGCAAAGGCAGAGCCGCGGTTTGCTCAGGTGAGCGCCGCGGGGACGCACCTGACTCCTCGTACTTGCAGCTGTTTCCCGGCGAACGCTTTAATCCCCGTAAACTTTTGCCTTTCGTATTCCAATTCGCTCCCCGAGCTGGAGCGGGGCCAGAAACCTGTCACTCGGTGAAAAGCCCCCGAGCTGGCTCCTCTCCCGCCCCCACCCCTGTCACAGGCGTAGTCGCTGTCTCTGCCTTTTACATAATGCCAGCGGATCGGGAGCGCCTGGCACCGGGGGAGGCAGCCGGGCTCGGGCGCATCCCGGAGCGGAGCGGGAGCTGCGGGGCAGCCGTGCCGGGGGACAGCCGTGCCCGGGGACAGCCGTGCCCGGGGGCAGCCGTGCCCGGGGACAGCCGTGCCCGGGGACAGCCGTACCCGGGGTAGCCCCACCGCGGGGACAGCGGCTCTCGGTATTTTTAGCGTGCATCGAGGGCCAGCGAGGCTGGGGTGGCATTTGGAGCGGCTCGCGCTGCAGAGCTCAGCATCAAGGACATAATTCAGGCAGAAAATGAATTGGGAAGGACTTCAGCTTCAGAAGCTGAGGAGTTCACAGAATTATTGCTGCAGCCGCTGGGAAAAGCCTTTGGCTCTGGATTGCCCTCAGGCTGAGGAACGGGTCCCAAGGTGAACGCGAAATTCCAGCTCCGCTGGCTGGAAGGAGCCTCCCCACCCAAAGGTTACCGAGACTCGGCAGCAGCGCAGCTGAGCCCGGGGGTTACTCAGCTGGGTTACTCAGCTCTTCCTCCGAATCCCCCTGCGCTGCTGCTCCTGGGGAGAAATCAGCTCTGCACACGGAGAGATCCGCGAGCAGAAACAGAGATTAGTCATAAAGATAAAACCTCAGCCTTGTCGCCAACGAGCTGCTATTCCTGGTGCAGCTCCCAGGTCTGGGGCAGACGGAGCGCCGGGGCTGTGAGAACTCCGGTGGGACAACCCACCCTCACTCTCCAAAGCTTATCCAGGAATAAGGCAGAAAGGACTCCCAAAGGCCCAACTCTGGAGGCTGCAGGAGCAAGGAATTGCGATTCCCCGGGGTGCTGGTACCCTGGGAGAGAGCTGGGAGCACGGGGAAATCGGGATAACTGCTGGCAATTAGCACACAGTGCCCTTACAGCCAGCGAGCGTGGTTTGGGAGAAGGACCTGTCCTTGAGGGACACCATCAAAGACTCGTCTGCCACAGATGGGGAAACTGAGGCATGATGGCCTGGATGGGGCTGCCAGAGGGGTCAGGGGTCACAGGAGCTGCTGGCTGCCATTGCTCCACTGGGGAGGTGGTTAAAGGACAAGTTACACTGAATTTGTGTGTCCTGTCTCCGGACAAGGCCCCCTGCCATGCCCCAAACACTGCCCTCTCCACGGTCTGGGAGCTGGGATCCCCCTGACACTGCCCCTGCCAGGACCCCCCTGGACACTGTCCCTGCCAGGGCCCCCTGGACACTGTCCCTGCCATGCCACCCCAGGCCCTCTCCAGCTGGGAGCTGGCTCCAGCAGTTCTGCCCTGGCCCAGGCTCACTGAGGACTTCTGCTGCCAACACCACAACGGGAAGGTGCAATGTCCCTGCTGGACCTTGGTCATGGCTGAAGGACAGGGACAAGCAGCTGGAAAGGCCAGGCTTCCACTCGGGCAAAGCCTCCCTGCCATTGATCACCCATCCACGGAAACCACAAAGAGTGACATCTGAGCACCCATCCACGCTGCTTGCAATCCCTGCAGCTCCTGGAGAGTGAACACCGGCATTTCCCGAGCTGCAGGATCACCCTGCCCTGCTGCACCACGCCTGGATCCGGGAGTGGCTGCTGAACCCAGAGCAGCTTTGCGGCTGTCCCAGGACCCCAAAGCCAGCATTTACACCAAAGAGCATCCTGCAGCTCCCCGGGGCAGGTCTGGGGGCACAGGAGCCCTGGCTGGTATCCCGTGGGCTGGGAGCTAGCAGGACAAATCTGCCCGGAGCCCCATGCCCCTCAGCCTGCCCATGGAGCCCTCCCGTGCCAGCTGCCTCCCCCAGCAGCAGCTCCACCTCGGGCACGGGGTGCAGAGATCCCAGGCTGTCCCCTTCTCCCAGTCCGAATTGGTGGCTGAAAGGGACACTCTGAACAGGCAAAAGCCAGCCCCAGAGGCACACAAATCCCTCTCACTCGCAGCCAAAGGCAGGACAGAGAAGCTGATCAGCTGCCCACACGGAGCACTTCAGACCGAACTCACAGCCATTCCTCATTTTTGCTGCCTAGGCTAGGAGGAATAAAAACCTGTGAGAGGCAGGAGGCATTCCATAGGAATGCCTGAGATTTTGTTTTCTGCATTTGTCTAAAATTGGCTTTGATCTCATCTTCCCCAAGAGCACCAGGTGAGAAGTCCGTGAGCCACCCCCGCGGTGGGCTGATACCCACGGCACACGCCTCTGCTCCAGCAACACACTGCAAACCAACTTTCCCTGCCCCAGGCACGCCCGGCTAATTGATTCTTCTGCTCATTAGCACCAGTATTAGTTACACTGAACACTTAATAGGAACCATCTTAGCACCGCTGTCACAAATTCACGACGTTGCACAGAATCTGCCCAAGCAGATTTGGGTACAGAATCACAAATACATATGCCTGCAAAACCACAAACACCCCAAAGCTTTCCAGTTATGCCCGAGTTAAAAAATCTATTAATAACCCGAGCAGAGAGCTCCTCTGCAAAACCAGGTGCATCCAGGCAGGCAAAGTAAAGAGCTATTACACTGCAAGGGAACAAAGACCGAGACCGTGCCCATACCTATATTTCATGCCCGTTTGCTTTGCGGTGGATTCTTTTAATGAAATGTGGTGCTGCGGGGTAAATGTCCCCAAACTGCGAGCGATAATAGCCACTGTCCGAAATTTTGCCCGGGCTGCATTCACTACGTTCGGGGTCGTGGTGTTCTGCTTGCTGATGAGCCTGTCTTCACCATTTCTCTTCAAGTTGTGGTCCGTGCAGGCGATGGACACTTGCATCGCGCCCGCGGCGCCCCGGCCGGCTGTGGGGCGGACCCCCGGCCCCCCACGGGCTGCAGCTGCCCGGCACGGCCGGCAAAGCCCCGACCTGGGGCTGCCCGAGCACCGGGGGGCTCCGGCGGAGCCGCGCTGCGCGCCCGCGGCGCCGCCGGCTCAGGAAGGCGAACTTGCCGCGGCGACCGCGCCGGCGGCTTCGGGCTCGCTCCGGGCTCTCCGCGGCGACGCTGCTGCTCAGCCAGAAGCATCCATCCAGTCAGGTGCTCCCGGAGCGCCGCTCCTTCATGGTGATCGCTCCGCGGCCGCTCTGCCTCGCTGCGGGCTCCCGGCCGCTGGTTTTAAATCGCAGCGAGCATCCTGCGAGCGCTGGCTCCGGCGCCGCTGGACCGCGAAGTGCTGAGCAGGCACAGCCCAGCCCCGTCCCTCGCCAGCGCGTCCCTAAGGAGCGGCAGCATCCATCGGCGTCCTTCGCCCAGGCGCAGCAGCGCTACCTCCCACCCATGGCAGCCCGCCGAGCGCTGGCAGCGGCTCCGCAGCGGCCCCGGGATCCCCCGCCAGAGCCTGCGGGAAGGATGGCAAGGATGGGGAGGATGCGAACGACGGGCCTCCTTTGTGCTCGGAGGGAAGGCAGGCGCTCAGGCAGACCCGCCCGGAAAAATCGCTGCCGGCATCGCTAAGCGAGGTCTTCTACAGCGGGCAGCAATCCGGTGTTAAAATGGGTTAATTACGGGGTAAAGGAGAAAAAAAATAGGGGGAGGGGGAGGAAAATCGCTGTGCTCCGGTGTGTGAGGGAGTTAACACGTTAAAGCCGTGCTCCTGGCGCCCGGAGCCGCCGCCCGCAGCCCCCGGCTCGCAGCAGGGCCAGGGTTAATCCTGCTCCCCCAGCATCGCCGGCGGAATAAGCCGCAGCACAAAGGCTTGGAAGGAAAACCACCCCCATCCCTCAGCAAACCAAATCTTCCCCATCCCTCCTTCCATCCCCATCCCCATCCCCATCCCCATCCCCATCCCCATCCCCATCCCATCCCCATCCCATCCCCACCCCATCCCCATCCCATCCCCATCCCCATCCTCATCCTCATCCCCATCCCATCCCCATCCCCATCCCCATCCTCATCCCCATCCCATCCCCATCCCCATCCTCATCCCCATCCCCATCCCCATCCCCATCCCCATCCCCATCCCCATCCCTCTCTCGGGGTGCTGGCTTTGGGCACCGAGAGGATGCCCAGGCTGGGGGGCACCTCCGGAGCTCCTGGTGCCCTCCCGGTCACTGCCAGCCCCCAGGCCCTCCCCTTGGGGTGGGAGCAGCTCCCAGGCTGGACCCCCTGAGGCACCCCGAGCTGGAGCAGGAGCGGTGGCAGAGTGCTCTGGGGTGCTGGGGGTGACCACAACCCGCTCTGAGCTCAGGGTGACAGAGCTCTGACCCCTCCCTGCAGCGGGGGCACCCCGTGGTGTGTGTCCCTGCTGAGGAGGGGGCTGTGACAGCGGCTGGCAGCCAGACAAGGCCACCCAGCAGCCCGTGACAGGGGACAGCTCCTTTCTCCCGATGGCTCATTAGCAGGTACCCAGCACATCCCTCGGAGCATTAAATCCCGACGAAGACAGTTACTGTACGATATTTTCCCAAAGAGGATTAACAGTTAATCATGCAGCAGACCCACCAACTCCCAGCTGCGAGTGGTCTCCTTGGAGCCACCCTCAAGCAGGGATTTTGGGGAGAGCAGGACCCCGGGGGAGTTCCCAACCCCTCATCAGTGAGTCAGTACTGCAGAGCACCAGCAAAGCCAGCACAGTGGGGCATCGGGGGGCACGAGCCATGGGGTCACTGCCCCGAGGTGCCCCTCACAGCCAGGACATCCTCAGGGTCTCTGTGGGACTGGGGATGCAGCTGGAGCACAGCTGGCAGCACCCACCCGGGTTTGGAGCCCAGAGCTGGACTGCCAAACCTGGAAACATTCCCCTCGCTGGGCTCAGGCGTGCCAAGGTGTGCTCTGCCTCTGCCCCGTACCTCTCTGGAGGGTTCCCACTGCCGCCAGACCTGCCAAATGCTGTCACTTGGTCCTGGGGATGAGCCCGGGTCGCTGCCCCCACTGCCAGGGCTGCCCATGGCCTGAGGCACCCGGGGAGGGGACAGGAAGGGACAGTCACGTTCTGCACTGCACATCCCGCAGAGCATCTTACCTCGAGCGGCTTAGCTTTGGAGGGGTTACAGTCTCTCCACAGAAGATGTATTTAAATACGGGATTTATTTCATTTCCTGAGCAAGATAATCACCTCGAGAGTAAAACGTTGGAGTAACATAATTCTGTATGATGAAAACCCCGAGCTTGTGGAAGAGGAGGTACGTGACAGCCCTGGCAGAGGACTCAGCCAAGCCCAGGCTCCCAGTGACACCTCGGTGCCCCCAAATCGCTGTGACAACTGCCCTGTGCATTTCCCCGAGCAAGACAACGACTGCTCATTAAACGACTTGCTCAAAATGCTTCATCAAGCAAATGCGGTTTAACACAGCTGCCTGTGACCACCCTGTGACCCCCACCACCAGCCCTGGGGCCGCTGCAGCCACCCCGGGGGCCAAAGCACGAGGCAGCAGAGGCAGGGTCTGTGGGGCAGGGCAGCAGGAGCTGCCCCGGGCTCTCCACAAACACTTCCATGGCCCCAGGACTGTCCCCAGCACTGGCAGGATGATGCACACCCCGCGGCGAGCAGCGTGGAAACCTCCAAAACACAGAAACTGCTTTGTGCAGGAGCGGTGGGACCCCTGGGGAGGCTGAAGGGGCCGTGGGGCCGGGCACAGAGCAGGGTGAGGGAGGAGCCCTTCCCAGAGCTCCTGCCGGGCTGCTGCTCCAGGCTCAGTCCAGCACGGCTCTGGCTGCACCAGAGGCAGGAAGATGCTTCTGCAGCCCAAAATATGAAATGAATGAAGGTCCTGCAGTCTGGGCTGGGTGTAACCTCTGAGCTGCTGCAAGCCTGGCCCAGCACGGCTGGATTGCTCCTGACTGCTCCTTCCTTTTTTAAATTTTACCTTATAGTGGAGCTCCTTTGAAATACGATGCCAAGTCTGGCTGCAGATTCTGCTTCTCATGGCTGCAGGCACAGGCTAAAATACCCTCCCTGCCATGGCAGGGTGTTGGGGCTGGGTGGGCTTTAGGGCCCCCTCCAGCCACAGCAGTCTGTGATTCCAGCAATCCAGGTCACTGCAATGATGCCAACCCAGCCTGCCTAAGCTCTTTAACTGAAATTCTTCTACGTCAAGAAAGGACAACAACTGAATTTAGCAGCAAACCTGCAGCAGTGCCCGTGACAGAGGTGGTGGCTGCCCCTGGATCCCTGGAAGTGTGCAAGGCCAGGTTGGAGCAACCTGGGATAATGGAAGGTGTCCTTGCCCATGGCAGGGGTGGAACAAGGTGCACAACAAGGTCTCTTCCAACCCAGACCACTGTGGGATTCTGTGATCAATGTTAGAGGAGTTCCCTCTGCTCCCGGTGCTCGAGGGTCCCGCCCTGCCCCCGGCCAGGGAGAGGCAGCAGGATGGAACAGGCAGTGCTTCCAGGCTGGAGACACATCAAAAATACAGTTCCAGCCTTCACGAGGAGAGCTTTAACCAGGCTGGACACTTGGACAGATGCTCAGTGAGAGTTTGCATGCAATGCCCTTGGACGGACCAGGCCTCGGGAGGTGGCATGGCAGAACTGAAAACGCTGCTGGCAGTGCCATGGGGGCACGGTCCTACTCCAGAAAGAGAGCCCTTGGAGCTTTTCCACCCAAAAAAAGCCTTCCTTTCTTTTATCCCACAGCCCAGGGCTGGCTGCAGCCCCCACATTCCGTGCAGGGCCCCAGAGGCACAATCCCTGCAGCCAGCACAGACACTGCCCCTCTCCAGGAGCCCGAGAACGAGCCCAAATCCCTGAAACGTTCCTATGAGGAGCATTTGAGGGAGCTGGCATTGTTTAGGCTGGAGAAGAGGAGGCTCAGAGGTGACCTTATTGCTCCCTACAGCTCCCTGAAGGGAGGTGAGACAGGTGGGGTCGGTCTCTCCCACTGGGCAGCACTGACAGAACCAGAGGACATAGACTCAACTACATCAGGGAAGGTACAGGTTGGATATTAGGAAAAAAAAATTATGGAAAGAATAATAAAGTACTGGAATTGTCTTCCTAGGGAGGTGTTGCAATCACCACCTCTGGATGTGTTTAAAAAAAGACTGGCCATGGCACTTGGCGCTGTAGTCGAGTTGAGGTGTCAGGGCACATGTTGGACTTGATGGTCTTAGGTCTCTTCCAGCTTCATTATTCTGTGATTCAGGGATTATTCAGTTATTATTTTGTGATTATTCTGTGATTCTGTGATTCTGTATTTCCAGCCTGCCCCCGTCACTGCCGCAGGACACTCTCAGGGCAGCCCTGCTCCACCTCCCAGTGGAAGTTCCATGGGGCACTAAGGTGACAAACACAGCCCCTGCGCCTCGCTGCTCCCGCAGCTGCTGGGGAGAGCAGAATTCCTGCCGGGAGAATTCCTGCGGGATGGCGGCGGCTCCTTCCATCTCCCCAAACCGGGCTGACACGGACACGGGTGGGACAAGGAGCGCTGCCCCGGAGCGAGCTGGGCTGGAGGCAGCTCCAGCAGGGTTTCCCTGCGATTAATCCCAATTCCCAGGCAGGGTGAGATGCTCCAGCCCCTCGCAGCTCTTTGCGGGGCGGCTGGAGCCGCCGGGAATGGCTCTTTTTGATAACGCTGCTGGAAGCTGCCCGAGGAAATGAGCTGCAGAACAAAAGCTGGGCGCTTATCGAGCCCACAGCCATCACACTTCCGCTGGTTTCACATCAAAAACTCCATTTGCATTTGTAATTGCACTTGAGGAAAACTGATCAAAATTCCCATTAAATGGTTTTTAGTTAAAAGGCGTCGTTCTGGCAGGTGTTGAGGCGGGCTGGGGGCAGCGCCCCGCCGGGGTTCCTCTGATGACACACGAGTTCTGTCACCTGCGGCAGCTCCGAGGGCTGCATCCGCCCGGAATGGACCAAAGCTGGGAGTGTGACAGCTCCGAGGCACGCTGCCCTGCCAGCACGGGCTTGGGATGCGGCTGGTGGCTGCCCCTGCATCCCTGCAATGTCCCAGGCCAGGCTGGACACGGATTTGGAGCAGCCTGGCACAATGGGAGGTGTCCCTGCCTCGGCAGGGGTGGCACTGGACGAGCTCAAAGGTTCCTCCAAGCCAAACCAGGCTGGGATTCTGTGCTGCTCTAAATCCAACCTCCCGTCCCATCCCCAAGCGCCCAGGGTCCAAGGCCAGCCCCAGCCTGGGTGTGGGGACACCCCCAGCCCCACGGGAGCCCCGAGCTCTGGCAGCATTCAGTGAAGCATCTCTGATGCAGCAGGAAGGAAGGAATCGGCGCTGGGAGCCAGCCCGGGGCTCTCCGTGTCTCACACGGGGGCTGGAACTCATCGGGAGCCCGATCCGATTCTCGGCCGCTTGTCCCCGCGCAGACAACACCCCCGCACGCTGCCTGCTGCCCATTAGCGCCTGGATCCCTGCTCCAAAGCAGGTAATTTCATTTTTCCATTCCTCAGCTGACTGCCAGCCAGTGCCTCCCACGAAGGGCTCCAGAAGTCACCATTATATTAATGTATCGTGCTACACTGAGCACTTAATGGTCTTTAAGGTCCCTCCCAGCTCAAGCCACTCAGTGATATCAGTACACTCAGAGCTGCACGAAGCGCCACAGCACTGTACAAGAGGGTTTTGTGTTTCATTGCCCCTGGGAGCCCCTGACATGGTATCCAGACATCCGTGCCAGGCCCAGAGCAGAGGAGCATCCCCAGCAGCAGCAGCACCACCCCTGGGCACTCAGAGCTGCTGTGCCAGCTTGTGGCCAAGAAATGACTTTCCCTTCTGCCACACTCGTGTTCTACACTGTGCATGCACAAAAAGCAGATTTTCCCCGTGTGCTTTGCATCCCCTGATGGATAAATGTATTCCAAACAGAGTCCAGCCCAAGCTGTGTCCTTCCAGCTTGGCTGTGCTTGTTGAATAGTGGATTTTAGGCAATTATGTACATTGCTGTGTTATCCACACACGTCAAACTTCACCCGAGTATTACTTGTAACAGCTTAGAGCTCTAAATTAACTTGTATGGAGAAAGGCTGCTGAGGAGTGGGTTTGGATCTGGGTGACAAACACACAGCTCCAGCTGCCCTGCTCTGGGACACTCTGGGGCACACGGGGGAGCAATTACAGAGCAGGAGCTTCGGATTCTGTGAGATTAACCGGCAGAGGGGCAGCACAAAGACCAGCTACAGCACCCTGCGCTGTTTGGGAAACTCTGTTCCAGTGAATACCCCTTCAGAGCACTTCCCCCTCTTCTGGAAACCCTCTGTTTTCACCTCCCTCTACAGCCCTTGGAGGACCTGGCCTCTCTGAGCAATTCAGAGAAGCCAAGTGTCTCCATCAGTCATTGTCTTATGTAAGTCACCACTGCATAATAAGCGCTATTAAAAACACCACCTTCCCAAACAGCATTTTTCAGAAAAGAATTTTAAGTCTTCTCCTGAGAGTCTCTCTCTCAGCTGCATCAGCATTTCCAATTATTAACGTGAGTGACACGGGGGGCGAATCCCATCAGCTGCACGCAGCAGAAGGGGCACGAGAGCTCACTCCCTGCAAAACTCCTCACCCCACCAGCATCCCGAAAGAGCAGGCATCTGCTGGAATTCTCACTGAGGAGAATTAGCACTTCACCCACGACAATGGTTTGCTGAAACCCAGCGGTTTACCAGGGAACCATCTTCAGCCCCATTAATTTTAATGGATCCTTTTCCCACTGCCAGGCTCCTCTTGGGGGGGGAGGGATTGGCAAAACCCGCTGTGTCAGCACTTCTCTGCCTCTCAGTTACCAGCCCACGCTGCTGGTTAAAAATCAGCATTTCAGGAGCTCTGGAATCTGCTGTGCACCTGAGCAGGTGCAGGCACAGCACTCTGCCAGGCGGGAGCCAGGGCCCGTGGTGACTCTTCAGCTCCCGAATATTCCTTTGCTCTTCTCACTTTCAGAATTCTCTTCAAAGGCTTTTAACTTTTTTTTTTTTAACAGTTTTGGCCCACAAGGCAAGAGCACGATGTACCTCAGAGCAGCACATGGTCATGGAATGGTTTGGATTGGAAAAGATCTTAAAGGCACCCAGTGCCAGCCCTGCCATGGCAGGGACACCTCCCACTGTCCCAGGAGCTCCAAACCTGTCCAGCCTGGCCTTGGGCACTGCCAGGGATCCAGGAGCAATGTCATTGTAGTAAATCAAGTGCAAGGCACTCTCGAGGCTTCTGGTGACCTCCAGCCACTGCCAAGCACTTCCAAGCCAATATTTCTGCATTTCCCAGGCCAGTGCTGGCCGGGCAAGTAGTCCCCGATCTCTGGGCACATCCCAAACATTGAACAACCACTTTTGCACTGGATCGGCGCCCATTTAATTAACAAAAAGATTTGCAAGAGAATCATTACTTACTGCCAAATGCATAACTGCTCATTAGGCCCTCGGGGGAAATGAATAATTGCTCCTGCAATCTACAGATTGTGTCTTTTTCTGCAGTGAAAAACGGTTTAATCTCCCCAGCCGGGGTGGGAAACTGAGGGCTGGGGGAGAAGCCTCAGCCCAGCAGCAGCTGGACCAGGGGAGCAGCTCCCCCAGCAGCCCCAGCCTGTCCCCGTGGACTCTCCAAGGGTCCCCGTGCTCTCCACAAAGACCTCTGGAAAAAGCAGCAGCCGTGCCCTTGGACTGATGGAAACACTGTGCTGGCTTCTGGAGCCTTTCTGGCTCAGGGGTGAAGCCAGCAACTATGAAAATACACTGAAAGCAAGGAGGAAAAGGCTTATCAGGCAGTGACAGGTCTGCACAGGAGCTTTATCCATGGCAAAGCTGCCTTTCATCCAGGCTCCCCCTCCCCAGCCCGCCCCACACCAGGGGAGAGGCAGAAACAGAGGAGTGCTCCACTCAGCGTGGGGAAAACCACAGAGCAGTGCAAACACATCTCAGCCGAGTGCTCTGGTGGGTTTAGAACTGCAAAAAAAAACCAAGTTCTGGTTCAAGGATGGGTGCAAAGAGCAGCCCCACGGAGCTCCACCTGAGCCATGCCCACCCGCCGTGCCAGGCACAGTGGCACCAAGGCTGGTGACACAGGACTGCTCTCCCCTGGCACTGAGCCTTGCCAGGGCCTGGATTCGTCATCGTTCTAAAGGAGGCAGCCTTGAGATAAAGCTGCAAGCCACGGGAGGAGGTTTTGCTCCCTGATTTGCTCAGCACTTTGCGTCGGCGCGGCATCCGGCAACATCCCTTTCTCAGCACATCCCAAAGTCAGCCCAAAGACTCCGGACAAAACCTCTTTTAGCCAGGACCACGTGGGCTGAGTTTCATCCCAGCCTGCAGCCTTCAAAGCCGTCTATAAATACAGCAGGAACATCCCAAACTCCGGAGCCAGCCCCCGAGGAGCGGCTGCAGGAGCAGGAGGAGGCTCAGCAGGAGCTCCTGCCCAGGACCGGGGCTGGAGCAGCGCCTGCCAGCCCAGACAGAGCTCCAGGGGAGCACGAGGGCTGGGGAAAGCAGCACAAGTCAGGGAAAAGCAGCAGAAGTGCAAATTCCTGCTGGGCAGCAGCCGGAGCAGCTGAGGGTCAGCTGGGATCTACTGCGGCCGTGGGGAATGGGAAGGGCAAAATCGCAAAATCTGCTTTGTTTTCGCCAAATCCCAGCGCCCACAGATGGGAACTTCCCACAGGAAGGTGGGGATGACCCTGGAGCAGCAGCCTGAGCCTGAGCATGGCTCTGGGAGCACTCCAGGTAATCATCATGGAATGGTCTAGGTTGGAAGGGACCTTAAAGCTCCTCCATGGGCAGGGAGGGGACCCTAAAAAATAACACAAACCCCAAGGAACTGAGGTCACAGGGAGAAGGCCAGACTTGGGGAAGTGTCCTGTCACCACTGCACCAGGCAGCTGCTGTGTAGTTTGGACAGACTAAAAAACCACTTAGGAGCCTGGCAGGGACTGTTCAAAAAAGGACACAGCTGGATGCAGCTCCATGGATCAATCTGCACAGGAAGTAGGGGAAACATTAAGGCTGGAAGATATATCCCAATAAATATAATGCAGCAGCACTCAGAGCAGATGAGGACAGGATTACAGTGCAGGATTACTGGACCCCATCAAGAGCCCTCTTATATTTTGCCATCTAAAGATTAGATATTTTAAAGCTTCAATGCACAAAATGGACCTCACTGAGGAAGCCTGGAAGAGCAGCTAGGGCAAAGGGATCATTCCCAAACTCCCCTCTTCTGGGGCAGCTCTGCAGGGGTGTAAGCTCAGGGTTAAATCCCCCCTTGGTGTTCAGCACCTCGGATGGCCTGGGCTGATAGCTGGTAACATCTCCAACCTGCCGGAGCCTCCGGCACCCCCAGCACATCCCGTGTCAGGGAGTTCCCCAGTTCCATCACAGAGGCTGGCAAAGGCTTCCTGTGCTCAAACCCGCTGTACAAAATGTCCTTTGCTCCCCCCTGCCCCAGTTCCTGTGCTGTGGGAGACGGTGAGTGAGTGGCTACAGGCTGTTCCTGATTTAAACACCTCTGTAATCCCTGTCCATCATCTTTGCCCTAAGCCAAAAGCCTGTTTAATCTCTGGTGCAGGGACAATCCCATCCCTGGGACCCCTCTGCTTGCCAGAGCCCAGGTGGCTGAGTCCATCTGGAATGGGATGGGCAGCACTGGCCAAGGGCGTGGTGTCAGCTCCTCACAGTTCCCACTGCAATCAGAAAGGGAGAAGGAAACAGGGAGAGGGAAAATGGGGAAGGAGAAAGGGAAAAGGAGTAAGGAAAGGGAACACCCCTCAAAGGGCTGCCTGCTGGCCAGTCTCTGCATCAAAGTCTCACAATCCTAAATTGCCAGGTTTTAATTCATTGCTTAACCAACAAAAGCAACACAAAGAGGACAGTGCTCCCTTGGAGGGGCTGCAGGGGCTCAGGGGTTCCCTGCAGGACACCCAAGGAGGCCATGCCAAGGGAAGTGGGTTTGCCAGGGATTTCTGTACCGTGGGAACAATTCTCCCTCCTGAACAGGAGCTCAGCTAACATCAAACATAAACCAGGAATGCAACCCCGGCCCAGCTGCAGCAGGGTTAACCCAGCAGTGCCTCAGGACTCCGTGACCTCCATAAATCCTTTCCACCCCAACCTTTGCCAGCAGCATGTTTTGCTAGAGCTGCCTGGGTGCTCTTGCAGACACATCTCCTCCTAGAGGATTTCCCCCCCAGGCCCTGAGCGCAGCTGCCTGAGCTCACAGACCCTGCTGGAATCGGGAGGGAGCAGAACCTTGGGAGGCTTTGCAGCCAGAGCCTCGGCCCAGCAGAGTGCACGGGAAGGAGCAGTGCAGGGAGTGAACACCTTGCTGGGTAACAGAACACCAAATTAGCTCTCTAAATGGTGTTTCACCTGAGAGAAATTCTGTTGTCACCAGGAAGGAGCCAAGCTGAGGCACTGCTGCACTTTGGGGTCTTCTGTGACAGGGGAACTGTGCTGCACTGCCTGAAGCAATGAAGGAAAAGAGCTGATCAGCCTGTAAATGAACCAGCTTACAAGTGTTTAGTAAGTGTTTCTTGTTCACAATTCATTACTTCCCACATGTAATTGAATAAATCTTTAAAAAGGAGCTGCTACTGCACTGGCTTCAGAGTGGACCCACGGAGAGCTGAAGGAACATCCACGAGGCAGAAGAAGAAAAGAAAATGTCCAAGCTCACAGTCAGAAGAATGCCAGTGCTTCTGGAAAACACCCTGTGGAAGCAGCAGATGGGGGCTGCTGGAGCATCCCTGGCCTCAGCAGAGCCCTCTGGCCAGCCCCCCTCCCACAGGAGAAATCTCTGGAGACGTGGGAAGTGCAGTAAGTTAGAGCTGCTTCTGTCAGCTGTGAAAAATGGGCACACTTAAAATGGAGCAGGGGCTCGAATCCATCAGCTTCAGCAGGAATTAAGCCCATGCTTTATTTCCCCCTGACTGATGGCTCTGCTGAATGAGGGACACTCCACTTACTCTGCCAAGGCACAGAGGTGCCTGAAGGTGTGCAGGGGCTCCTGCAGCCCTGGGCAGCCCCAGCTGCCTCCACACCAGTCCCACAGTCTCTCATTAATTACTTTTTCTATAGCTTTAAAACTCCCTCTCCATCCACACCCAACCCTACAGACATTTTCTCCCCAAGCTCTTTGCAGGTTTTGGTGCAGCAGAACACAGAGACAGAGACCACAGGACACTTCAGACAGGGATCCCAGCCCTTCCTGGGAACATGGTGAGCCTGCACCTCTGCTCCTCAGTGAGGAGCAAGTTTTAAATCGTGTCTGCGTGGACTGACACTGTGGAAAGTGCAGAATCAGAGAGAAACCAGATAAAAGGGGATTTTCCTCTCCTGAAAAAGACCTTTTCAAACACAACTGTGCAATGTGCTGTGTCCCACCGCTGTGGGATTAGGATCACCAGAAGGAGCAAAGGAATTTCTCATGAAAGGGTGTTGAGTTTCCAGGCCAGAAGCCCCAGTAGGGAGAGGATCTCCTGGGGACAGCAGTGCCCCTGCCAGCCCCGGGATTTCTCCTGCCACAGCTCCACAGCCCCGGGATGCCCATCCATGGCCTTGGGGCACTGTCCCATTTCATCCCCAGCACTTTGGGCTCAGGTCCCTTCCTCCAACCCCAGCTTGCTCCAAGGGTGCCCAGCTGGCCCAGCATCACCGTGGCACAAAGCCTTTTGCCATTTCTGGCAGGCTCCAAAACTGCTCCTTCACAGCCCCACTCGTCCCTGGACATTGTCACCAAATTTCCCCATCCAGCAGCGAAATCTGGCACACAACTGGGCTGGATCCATAAAAATACCAGCCCCCAGTGTCTCACTTCAGTTTTAAGCTCAGACTAGCCATGGACAAAGATCAACCTCCTGGGAAAGCAAATGTTTCAAAGAAAATGTGCTTTTCTTAGAAGCAGAGAGAACTAGTAAACTCTCCATGCAGGACACCGTCCTTTTAAAGGGAACCTCTTTGGAAGCAAAGCACACTGACAATTGCTGGAGCACACCCGTGTCCCTTCACCCACCGTCCCCAGGCAGCACCCCCTGTGCCCAGGCTGTTCCAGCTCCTGGAGGGATGACACCCTTTCCCTGGGACACCCTTTCCAACCCCAAAGCCACCGATTTCCCAGCCTGAACCCAGCAGGGGTTTGGGCTCTCAGTCCATTTGCTCCATGAGGACAGAGAGGGTCTCGGGGTTCAGGAGCTGAGCTGGAAAACTCGGAGTGATTTTCCCCATCCTGGAAGTGCTCACGGCCAGGCTGGATGGGGTTGGAGCAGCCTGTCCTTGTGGAAGGTGTTCCTGCCCGTGGCAGGGGGTGGGATCCCGGAGCTGGCTGCTCCCCCAGACACCCCTCACCCGCTGGGTGATGCCCAGGGTGGGCTTTGGCCAGGATTAGCAATCTTCATCTGCTGAGACCTCTCCCGGCCCCACGCTCCAAGGGGTGGGGACTGCTGGTGGGAACAGAGCACTGACCCCATTTCCCAGGTCTTATATTTACTTGGGATTCGACCCAAGGCAAATAAACACAAACCAAATATTCTCCCAGGGTGTATTTCAGGCCCTGGGCTGACCAGATGAACTCTGCAGGCACCTCCTCTGCAACTCGCTGGAACATCTTGTTCTGTTAGTGCACTGTGAGCTCTCACAGCTGGGTTACCTGCTCTGGGAACTGCTCCAGCACCTGCAGCCTCCTGGGCTGTGACAACTCCTATGAATTAAATGATGCTGTTAACAGTGATTCCACCACGGCTGAACAGCAAACAAAGAGGTTCTGGTTTGGGTTGGAAAGGACCTTAAAGACCATCTCATTCCAAACTCCTCTGCCATGGCAGGGACTGTCCCAGGCTGCTCCGAGCCCTGTCCAACCTGCTCTTGAACAATCCAGGGATGGTTTTTATGGGCTTCATCCCTGCAACACCCAGCAGGGCCACAGTGACCTTCCCTGGTCACAGCAGACAATCCTGCCAAGGTCTGGTTCATGCCACTGAGGCAGATGTCTGAGACTCTTCTATTTTAAAAACTCACCCCATTTCAGCCCCAAATACATTAGAAAAATAAGTTAAATAATCAAGTGATGGATGTATCATGAACTCAACTAATCCTTAAATCTTTCAAAGCAGATAAAGACTGATCCCAACCCCAGAGTATATTTGAAAAGCTCCTAATTCAATGTCACAGAGGGGAGTTTGGCAGGAACAGTGGGATTACCCTGTTATTCTTCTTGTGTGACTGTCACATCAGGGCGTGGGGGGCCCTGGGTGTCCTCGGGAGGGTCCTGCCCAAGGATAGGGGTTCTGTCCTCACAGTGCTGATCCCATGGGGGTGCAGGGGGGATCTCAACCCAGCTCTTGCAGCCCAAGGACACTCAGGAGAGTGTCCCAGGGCTGTCCCTCCCTGGCTGTCCCTGCTAGGGTCCCGTGTTTCCTCCCTGCAGTGTAACTCCAGGGCTGTACCTGTGATCTCTGCTGCAGCTGCCTTTGGTTTTACCTCCTGCCAGCCCCAGCTCATCTATAATGCAAGGTGAGCCAGCTCTGAGAAACACCTCTGCAAGCTCCTCGGAGTTTTCTGGACACAAGGGTGTTGCTGGTTTGGAGGATCAGGGCTTGCATGGATCAGCATCTTGAGAAACCTGGCCCTCCCAGAAGTTATTCCCCAGCCCTTTGATTTTATGGTGCTGTTGGAGCCCCTGGGTGCCAACCACAGGCCAGAGGGGCTGGTGGGCACCAGACCCAGAATCTGCCCCTTTCCAGGTGCTCCCCTGAGGTGCTCCTGAACATTCCTGCAGCAACACCCACTTGCTCCTTTCTCCCAGTTTTACTTCCTTTTCCTTACACTTATCCCATTCCTAATTTTTATTGTCGTGACATTCCAGTTCATTTCTCACCCAAGCACATCTGCAAGAGCTCGGTTTGTGCTGGGCACTGCAGGCACCCCCATCCTGCCTGGGACTGGGGAGGGTCTCTGCTGATTCTCAGCTGGAATTCCGGCTGCTACGGGGGGAGGAGAAGGAGAAGCCCCCCAGGGAAGGGGAAGCCCCCCAGGGAAGGGGAAGGAGAAGCCCCCCAGGGAAGGGGAAGGAAGCCTCCCCTCCCCTCCCCTGCGGTCCCCGGGCTGAGCCGGGCGCGGCTCCTGGGGCTGGGGCAGCCGCAGCCGGGCAGTTCCTGCTGAGGTTCCGATTTCAGTGAGGGTCTGACCCCGCACAGGAGATTAGAGACTCGCACGTCTAATTTCCACTAATACCAAGATCCCCTTATATTTTTTTAAAGGAGCAGATCAGATTCTGGAGGCTGCGACATTTAAGACCGATGGGATGAGAGAAGCAGCGACTGCAGGTTCCCCCTCCCGGGGGCTCCTTCCCAGGCTGAGCCCTCGGGCAGGGAGAGGGGACAGGGACCCTCCTGCCACCCACACGGTCCCTTCTCCACAGCAGCAACTTTTCTACTCTATTCAAAACACAAACAAAACCACGGTCCCTTGGGCAAGTTAGAAACAAGGCTCAACAACAACGCGCAGCTTGTGCTGGAGAAGTTCTGGGAATCAGCAGACAAGTTTGCAGGATATTCATCTCTGTAAAGCATGAATAACCGGAAAAATCGGACTTGCAAAGCCAAAGAGCTTTCTCTTACTACTACTATGGCTGTGGTTATTATTGTTGCTGTTGTCGCCATTGTCGTTATCACTGTCACGATTATCGCGGCCAGGCCGGCCAGCAGCGCTGGCAGAGGGCAGCGGGCAGGGCAGGACGTACCTGTGGGGCATGCCGGTGGTGTAGGCGATGGTGTACTCGTGGGACAGCTCGCACAGCCGCAGGTACCAGCTCATCTCCAGCTCCCGCAGCAGCGCCAGGCGCCGCGCCCGCTGCTGGGGCTGCCCGGCCCGCGCCCGGCCCTCCCTGCTGCTCTCGGCCGAGCTCTTCGGGGCTCTGTCCCGGCTGCCCAGGGACAGCACCGACTGCTTCCTCAGCTTCAGCGACTCGTCGGCGCTCTTGCCGCCCACGGTGCCCGTGCGTGCCGCCAGCATCTCCGCGCTGCCCCGCTGCGAGAGCGCTCAGCCCGCGAGCATCCGAAGCGGCCGCGGCGCTCCTTCTCCCTCCCCGGCCTCACAGCTGTAATTAGAGACGTGTCTGCGGGGCTTAACCGGGGAGAAGAGCTGCAACCTTCTCATGGAACCATCTGTAGCGTCTGCGGCGAGCCAGCGGCTCCGCGGCCGGGCCGGGGGACGGTCCCTGGGAGCATCACCGCGGGCACAGCCCCACGCCTCCGCTGGCCTCGGACCAGCGAGGGCTTTCGCTGGAGACTTCTGGAAAGCCCGTCCGGCTGCCCAGCGCCGTAAACATCGGAGGGGAAGTCACACGTGTCACCTTGAGGGCGAGCCTCGCCCACGTGGGCTGGCCCGGGCAAATTGCAGCGCGGTTCGTGCCGGCCGCGGCCCCGGAGCATCCCGTGCCATCGCTCCCCTCCTCCTCCTCCTCCTCCTGCAACTCCCCGGCTCGCCCCATCCAGCAGGAGCTTCCATTCTCCAGGGGATCGGTGGGAATTTGGGGACTTGGTCCCCCTTGGGATGAGAACAAAGTTCCGACGGCTCCCGAGCGAACGGTGTTTGTTAAATGTATGAAAGGGAGGGCGCGGGAATCGCATTAATTCCCCTCTCCGCTCGGAAATGTAAAAGCTGGCGCAGAGATTACAGCTCTAATCACAGCAGCCACTTCGGGGCACAGCCGTGTGCGAGAGCCGCCGGAGCAAAACCCCGAGACAGCGGGACTGGAAAGGCGCTGCCTCAACAGCGCTGGAATCACCCCAGAGCAGGGTCACCCCACAGCAGGGTCACCCCACAGCAGGGTCACCCCAGAGCAGGGTCACCCCACAGCAGGGTGACACCAGAACAGGGTCATCCCAGAGCAGGGTGACACCAGAGCAGGGTGACCCCACAGCAGGGTCACCCAGAGCAGGGTGACACCAGAGCAGGGTCATCCCACAGCAGGGTCACCCCACAGCAGGGTGACCCCACAGCAGGTCACCCCCGTGCCCCGCAGGCTCTCCGGGGCTGGGGGTGGAGGGAAGGGTTCCTGGGGTTCCTCGGGGGTCTCTGTCACAGTGTCCCACTCCTGGCACCAGGTCTGGCACCAGCTCGGGATGGTTTCCCCCCCAAGCCATGCAGGTCCCCGAGGCTGGAGGCTCCCCAGCCTTTCCCAGCATCCGTCCCAAGGCTCCAGGCTGTGCCGGGGGTCTGCCTGACCCCCAACCACTTCCCAGGAGGGTTTGGATCCCCACCTCGCTCCGTCCCTCCCCTCCGGGCGCTCCCGGCTGCTCTGGGGTCCCCTCCCAGCCAGGTGGGACCTGCTGGGCTCTCAGCACCACCTGGCCCGGTTTCCCCCAGCCCCAGTGCTGGGTGAGGGGTGCTGGGAGCCCAGGAGGGGCCCGTCCTGCTCTGCAGGCACACAGGACTGCTCACTGTGCTGCCAGAGGGGCTACAGGACAAAAAAAAAAAACCTTTTTGGCTGCCCTTCCAGAAAGCAGTTCCATCACTTTTTGGAGTAAGTCCTACAAAGTTTACCTCCAACAAGAACAGGTGCTATCCAACCTATTCAGCAGACACGGCACTAAAACATTCACTGCATTCACTGGAAGCTTTGAAAAACTCTGGAGAAACAACTCAAACTTTGGGCTGTTAAAACATTCTAGTTCTGTGCCTGATTCAACGTGTTTACCCTTAACCTCTAAAGTGCTTCACAGCAAAGAAAAGGAGTTTTTTCGTGGGGTTTCCAGCAGCTCCAGAAGCCTTTACACCAACCCTGAGCAGTGAAGCAACACACACTTCTATGGCACGTACACGAGCTGGAGCCTCACGGGATCCTTCAGGTCCTTCCCTGTGGCAGTTGGTTATCAAAAGCCAAATAAAGTTCCCAAAGAGCTGCACAGAAAGCACATTGTGCTTCCCCAGCCTGCTGTGTTTATCACCCTGCGAAGCAGGAGCACCCCGCTGCTGCCAGAGGCTCCCGGGGCTGTCAGCCAGCGCATGGGTGAGTAAGGGCTCCCCACAGGTGAGTAAAGGCTCACAGGCAGCTCACAGGTGAGTAAAGGCGAGCGATTTGTCGCTCACTGCCGGCGATTTGTCGCTCACTGCCGGGGTGTTGCGGGCCATTGTGCGCCGCTTGTTCCCTGCTGCCGCCTGAGCCGTTCCACAGCCCCGCGTAAGGAGAGCCCGGCTCGCCTTATAAAAATTGCAGGACGATTGATTTCCTGAAAGCAAAGCTGCCGTGAAATATTGATGCTGGAACCCTCAGCTCCCTGGGCCGGGGGCGTCTCCTGGGGGGACAAACCCCCCAAAAACCCCTCCTGCTGCTGAACTGATGACACAGGACCTGGCTGGATGCTCCAGGGAGCAACACTTCAAAGTGATCCCTGCTCAGGGCTGGGGGCTCCTCCTGCCTTCCGTACTCCTTCTATATTCCTTTATATCTTTTTATATTCCTTTTCAATTCCTTCTCCTTTAATCATCTGTTAAACTAATATATACTAAAACTATGAATTTCTAACTTGCCTGTACGCTGTATAATTATACAGAATCATGTTTAGCTCATTATGAATGATAACTGATTATTATATTAATTATATGATATTGTAGAAGTTATATTTATTAATAAATTACACCAGGGTTTGAAAATGTCTCTGTCTCCTCTTAAAACGCTTTCTAAAATCTGATTTTTATTGCAGCTGCAGCCCCCAGAGTTGGACACACAAAATGGGAACCATCTCCCGTCCCCCTGTGCCCAGAGCTGTGCCCTGCATCTGCAGGGAATCAAAGCCAGTCCTTGGCTCCAGGAGGCACCGAGGGGTGCAGAGGGACAGAGCAGCCCTAAAAGAGCTTTAAACCCCCGGTGCTGTTGGTGCCGCTGGCTCAAAGCAGAACGCTGCAGCAGCCTGCAGCCCCCAGGGTCAGGGCGCGGCATTAATGCATTTTCCTCTGGCTCAGGCACCCTTTTAGCCAAACCTCCTGTTTTCAGATGTAAATAAGAGAAGCTTCTAAGCCCCCTGCAGCAGCTGTTTTCTGCTCGGGGGAGCAGGAGGGAGGAGTAAAGACACCGCACACAGGGCCCCTTTAAACCTGGTTTAGAAATTCCTGAGCAGTTTTCCAGCAGGATGAGCCCTTCCAGTGACACCTCTGGGGTGGCCAGTGTGTGACCCCACAATGTCACAATCAGGAAGCACAGCCTGACTTTCTGCACCACAAATTTATTTTGACAGAAGGAAGGAATGGTTTGGGTTGGAAGGGACATTAAATCCCACCCAGTGCTACCCCTGCCATGGCAGGGACACCTCCCACTGTCCCAGATGCTCCAAGCCCAGTGTCCAACCTGGCCTTGGGCACTGCCAGGGATCCAGGGGCAGCCACAGCTGCTCTGGAATTCAATCCCAGCCAGGAATTCTCAATTTTCCACCCATCCCTGCCCCCCTGGCAGTGGGAGCCATTCCCTGTGTCCTGTCACTCCATCCCTTGTCCCCAGCCCCTCTCCAGCTCTCCTGGAGCCCCTCCAGGCCCTGGCAGGGCTCTGAGCTCTCCCTGGAGCTTCTCCTCTCCAGGTGAGCATCCCCAGCTCTCCCAGTACCTCATTCCAGAGTGCAGGAATGCAGGACACACAGTCTGATCCTGCAATTCTCCAGTGATTCCACTAAAACACACTCACAGTTCCCTTCAAATGATCTCCAAACCCCCCTTGCCCTGCAGATCCCAGGGCAGCCTCCCAGGATCTCTCCCCTGGGTTCTCAGCTCTGCACAGCCGGACCTGTGAGCCAGACAATCGAGCAGCAGCTCAGCACTGCAGGGTCCTGCTCGGAGAGGGGAGCAGAACACCCCGGCCCTGCCCAGGCACAGATTGATTTGGGATGTGCCTGGCAGTGATCCCCGAGCAAACAAAGAGCTTGGTCCCACAGGAGCAGAGCCACTGCCACCCCCTGATCAATGAGCCACGGAGCTCAGGCTCTTCCCAGCCCTCCTCTGCTCCAGGGAACCGAAACCCCACCGGGGAAAGGTTCATTAAGGTGTTTAATTGGGTTTAAATGCTCATGCAGTGGAGAAGAAGCTCTGCTGGCCAGCCCCAGCCCTGCTCCCACAGCAGCGAATCCTGCAGTCAGCAGCTCTGAGATCACCCAGAGCACCTGTGGCTGCAGCACAAACTGCCCCAGGCCTTTCTGGGAAAGGATCAGAGAAAAGAATGAGAAACAATCCTCATCTGAACTGACTACACCTGCTCTTGTCAACATGTGCAGTGTGTTATGGAGATTTGCTCACCAAAGAGTAGTTTCTTAATTAGCCAGTGCTGGTAGTGTTACAATTGAAGGATCAGTTAGGCCCAGCTGTATCATATCTGTCTATAAAAGCAATGAGTTTCTCAATAATGATATATATAATAAAGGGATCGATCAACCTTCTGTAAATCAGAGTCAGTGCTAATTATCACTGGTTTGGGGATCTCCTGCTGTGGCAATTGGGAAGTTTTGTACAGTTCTCTGTGGCCAGAGAGCTCCTACCTGTTAACCCAAATCCCAAGGGCAGCCCTCGGAGAGCTCCAGCTGCTCCCTGAAGGGCAGCAGGGCACAGCAGTGAGCCAATCTCCTGAAATTAAAGCTGAAGTGGAAGCGGCTCTCTCCAGCCTTTTATCTTCTCCAGTAATTTCTAGATGTGATTGTAGGGCCAAAGGGCAGTCCCAGCACACCCGAGAGAAGAGGGAAATTCCTGGCTGTGTTAATTAACTCGTTTTTCCCTCTTTGCTGGGTTCAGGGAGGTCACTCACCAGCAGCTCCTCGGGGCTTGCTCTGAGTTGCACCAAGCAACCCGTGATGAGAAAGGGGAAAGTTTTCCCAGGCCAAGGAGAGCCCAGGCACTCGGAGCTCCCTGGGGGCACATGGCTGTGCTGGGCAGGGCCCCCGAGCCTGATGGACCCTGAGCAGCTCAGCCAGCACGAGAAGGTGCAGAAACACCCAGATCTTCACTTTTCTGCATGAATTTCACACGGAAGGCTGAGCTGCTGGAGCTGAGCAGGTGCCCAGCAGTGGATTCCCTGCAGGGCAGGTGAGGGCTCCCAGGATGAACTCAGAACAGCTCTGAGCAGTGGATTCCCTGCAGGGCAGGTGAGGGCTCCCAGGATGAACTCAGAACAGCTCTGAGCAGTGGATTCCCTGCAGGGCAGGTGAGGGCTCCCAGGATGAACTCACAAAGTTCATCCAGAATGGATCCTGTTCCTGGCCAGCCTCCTGTGCCTGAGGGATTGTGTTTGTGGGGCTGGCAGAGCCCCAGACCTGGCTGGGAGCTGCACCCACAGCCTGGAGCAGAGAGGGGACACGGAGCTGTCCCTCCACCCCAAAGCCCTGTCCCCACCCCAGCACAGCCCGTGGTGGCATTGCCATGGCAATCAGCACCACACAGGCACTAAAAATAAACCCCAGCTCTGCAGAGCACAGAGATCATCCCGAATGCCAGCCCTGACTCAGCCAGCCCCGAGCTTGGGGTGATGTGGGGGCTGCTGGCTCCCCGCTCCTGCCCACCCCAGGGCTGCCTGCTGAGCTCCCCCGAGCTTTTCCCTCAGCCCAGGTGGGCATCACGCCAGTGTTCACCCAGGAAACCTCCTCTTTTCCTCTAACCCCCCCCAACTCCCCCAATTCCTCCTGCATTCCCGAGCAGCATCCCCCCTGCACACCATGGAACACCAGCAGCTGGGCCAGCTCCAGCCCCACAAAGAGCAGCTGGGCCTTGTCAGTGACTTGTGCCAGGTCACCTTGCCCAAATTGTGACAGAATTACTGCAAAAGCAGCACTGGAAGCATTTCCTGGGGATAAAGGCTGCTCAAGAACATCATTCCTGGGCAGAAACCCCACAGGAGCCACCAAGGCAGAGCCACACCCTGGAAGGAGCAGACACCCACAACTTGGACCCAGCTCTCCCCAAAAGCTTCATTTACCCCACAACGGTTTTTTCCACCCTAAATAACATTGCAAAAAAGGAAGAAATCCTGCAAGTAGCTTTATATTGATCTCTGTACTCCCAGCCACTTGGGAAAGGAGAAACATCCTCTATAGATTTCTAAAGGGGCTCTTGAGCAGACATTTAAATCAATTACATCCATAACAGCTTGCTCAACCCAAAACACACTTCTATTCATAACATTTTTTACACATAAGCCCTTAAAAATAAAATAAAAAAGAGTCACACCAAGATTCAAACATAATATTTTATTTGTGGATAAAAATTAAGGCTCACAGTACTTTATCATTTCACAAGCAGAAAAATGTTAAAAATTGAGACTGATGGGGCGTGGCCCCGATACAAATTCCTCTATTTGCTGACATGTTTTACTGAAGACTCAGGGTGAACAATTGTACAGGGCAGCTACAGGCATTAGTTTGTAAACTAGGTGCTGGATAGAACTGGTTTTTAAGAAATGTGAACAGAGGATGACGTTTCTCTCCACTCTGGCCGTGCAGTGCACAGGGGTGGCACAGAAACGCCCAGAACTGCTGGGATGAGCACACCAGGCTGCCCAGAACAGGGCACAGCACATGGCACGGCTGGCAGCAGGGCTGAGGGGCACAGACTCCACTCCCGTGAGACATTTTGACTCATAGTGCAATAGCTCACACCTAGAATGTTCAATTTCCAACTTGCTGAGCTGAGGAAGGGCAGGGGGTGCTGCCCAGTCCCAGGAACAGAGGGAAGCAGCCCAGGGCATCAAGGATAGCGACAGTGCACGGCAGACAGTGCCCAGGCCAGGATGCAGCTCCAAGGAGGATTTTTCCAAGGGTAGACAGAAGGTTCCTGCCCAGGAGAGCTGCAGGGGTGTCCCAGGGGCAGCAGCTCCCCTGCAGCCCCCAGCCCTCGCTGGGAGCACTCAAACTGCAGCTGCAGCTGCACAGGGACAGCCTGGGCTGAATGCAGCAGGGGCTGGGCTGCAGAGCTCTCTGTATTATTTGCATTATTTTTAGTGATTCCTTCAGCTTTGCTTGTTTGCTGTCAAGGCAACACAGCCGTGGCAGCCACGAGGACGAGCCTGTTGCTGTGAGAACTGAGGGGGTTCTGCCTCTCACCAGAGACTCAGCTCTTGGCTCTGCACCCTTTGGAGAGAGGCACCACCCAGAAACGACAGCGGCTGCCCCCAGCCTTTCCTACCAAACCAAAGTGCACAGGAACTTCACTGGGAGCTCCCTTTGAGGTCAGCTTTTACCTGCCAGGACAGGTGCTGCCCCAGCAGCCAGCCCTTTGCAGGGTTTGAGCAGGCACTGAGCCCATCCTGCAGCGAAGGAATCGATAAGCGCTGACATCACTGAAGCGCAGAGGTTGTGACAGCTGTGGGTGCAAATCACCACCCCCTTTTGGAAAGGAGGTGACTGACTTGTCAAGTCAGCTCAAGCTGCCAAGCCCTCCTGGAGCAGGGCTGGAGGGGAGGCAGAGCCCCCCACCCCAATTCCTGCCCCCCATCCCCAGCAGCCCTGGGAACACTGGCTGGGACACGCCACCTCCTCCCCCTGGTGCAGAACACCCCTCGGTGACACAGGCAAAAAACCACATTTACACCAGTCAGGCATTTCCTAGGAGCAGAAATTTCCAAACCCCATTTCCATAACGTGTAGGCAGGGAATGTAAGAACAGGAAAATGCGTGCCACCAAGAATATAGAACAAACACTTTCAATATTATTCCAGTTCACAAATCCAGGCGAGGGCAGAGAGGAGCTACAGCCATGAAATACTCCATGTTACCAAACAGTTTAAACCAAGTATTTTACCCCATAATACTACAGAGATCTCGCAGCTCAACTAAACACAACTGCTTGAACTGAAAAACCAGGGATAAGAGGGATGGGCCTGGATGCACACCCCAGTTGCCCCAGTGCGGGTAGCAGCAGGCTGCTGGAAGCTGCTCAGTCAGAATCCAGCTGCTCCTGTCAGGGGAGTCTCAGGTGGATGGAAATGGCTCAAAACTTCAGAAAGCTCCTGTCCAGCAACCATCTCAAATTATTGCTTCACTACCAAGAGCAGAACAGGAGTGCAGGGCTGGGGAGCCCACCCCGAGCAGGGCTCCCCACCAACACCCAGGCTGACCCTACAGCTAAGCACAACACAGCCCAAAACCCCTGTCAGGGCAGAGTGTAGGACACAAACCATCACCAGGTACAAGGGAAGCACGGGGGCAGCGCTGGGGCACAGCCCAGGAGCTCTGCTGTCCCTGCTGCACCCCCGGGTTTGTCCTTCTGCCATCCCAGAGCCACGGGCAGGGCTGGGAGCTCTGCTGCGGCCCGGCAGGGACAGACAGACGGACACAGCGCCCAGGAGCACAGAACAAGGGGACAGAACAGGGCACACACAGCCACTCCACGACTCGACGGCACCCACCACTCCATTTGGCAAAATATTTATTTATAATAAATCCGTCCCAAAGCGGTTGGTCACAAAGAATTAACTCCTCGGACGTGTCTGGGCTGTAACAATGCTTTTGGTAGAAGTAAATAAACGGCTTCTTTTTACACAGTGTACAAAAACAAAGAGACACCGAAAGGACAGGTAACAGGACACGGGGGAACCGGGGGGCACTGGAGAGACAAAGGCAAAGCAGAGGGGCCCGGCCTGGCAGCGCTGCCACCGCCATTTACCCGTACAGCCCTCAGCCCCACGCCGCTCCCCTCCCCGGCTCGGGCTGCAGGGGATGCTCCAGGAGAGGAGCCCGACGCCCTGCAGCAGCTCCAGTCGCTCTTTCACAGTACTGCATGTCAACACTGGGAATGGTTTGTGATGTGGCTGAGACTCCACGCACACAGTACCCGCACAGGGAACAGTTCCTTACTCCCACTCCGTAGTTCCTGGGGGCTTTGATGTCAAGTCGTACATCACCCGGGAGATGCCGGGGATCTTCTTGATCTCTGCCACCATCTTCAACACAACCTGTGGTGGAGGGGAAGCAGAGCATCAGGAGAAACGTGTGTGAGACAGAGCCGAGGAAAATCCCCCTGGAGAAGCCGGAGGGCAAACTGCTGCCACCGGTTCTGCTGGACACCACAGCCTGTGGCCACCAGCACACTGCCACCAAACCAAACCAGCTGGAAGAAAACCTCTGCTCTCCAGGGAGAGCCGTCTTCCAGAGCTCACAACTGATCCATGTTAGCAGCAATATTCCAGGGGAGGATTTGATGATCCTGAGAAGTTCAGCTTCCTTAAAAATCCCCCAGATCCCAACACCACTTACATGACATGCTGTGCTGTTTATAGAGAAAGCACAAATTAACACTGCATTGCTCTGTATAGAAAAACTTCATTATTTCCCCCATAAATATTAATAAATAACCTCTATTACTTAGTCACCACACTACTACCTAGCCATAAAATGACCATTTTTCATTTTGAAGAATGCTGGGGTTTTGTTTGGGGGTGGGTTTTGTGGTGTTTGGTTGTTTTTAAACACAAACACTGAGGTCAAATGAATCCTCATTTTATACAGTGGGACAGTCGTTCACATGGCAACCTGAACTGTTCTTTGCATGGATAGGCTGCCTGAAAGTAGAGGACTTCAATTATATACGATTACTAAACAATGCTCATGTGCTCCTAAAGTGTGTTTAAAATCAAAGGTCAATCCTACTCCTACAGTGCATTCCCAGAGGGACAAAGTACTTGACTGGACATGGATAAAGTCAGGGGAAAAAAAAAGCTTGAACCTGACTCAAGTGCTCTTAGGGACCTAAAGAGCAAACAGGACACTCAGATGTTAAACTGCAAGTTCCAGTAAAAGCAGAAGTGCCAAACAAAGGCAATTCCCAACGTCAGGAAATTTCCAATTACTGACACAAAAATTAATTCCAAATCCCAGGAGTGGCTGGGGTATTCTTCCTTCTTTCACTGGTTGTATTTTAGCTCAGCTCTGCTGGAAAGCCTTCAAGTTTGTCATACCCACCTGCCAGCCCCTCATTTTGTTATTTTCTTCCCAAAATGCCACAACATTCTAATGATTATTTGTAACAGAGAAAAAAATGGGAAGGAAGTTGAGGTGAAGGCAGTGGGGGTGAGAGGGAAGCTGCAGTGAGGAGGGGCTGAGGGGAGCATGTCAGAGTCCAGCACACCCTCTGGCTGCCCTGGGTGGCTCCAGACCCTGGCAGGGGCTCACAGACCTTGGCACAAAGTCACAAACACCTGTGGCTTCCATTTTAGCCTGTGGAAAAGGCTGCCAACTCTGTGTGAGGAATTACAAACCACAAGCGTTTGAGTAGTGTGGTAGCTGAATTAACACAGGGTGGAAAAGTAGAATTTTGGGGTTTTTAGAATGGGGTTCAAGGGGGCACAAAATGGAGGGATTTGGGTGTGTCCTGGCCTTCTTCTCCTTCATCTTGCCCTCCATGTCTTGCTGTGATGGTGACACTTTTCTGTTGGTTCAAGGTAGAGTTTCACAGTCTAACGTGGGTGAGAGGAATTGGTAATAAATTGTAAACATACACAGGTAGTTTTGAGTATATGATGTGGGAGCTGCCCAGGGCAGATGGCCATGGTGGACTTGCTAACCAGAGCTCGGCAGGTCACAGAAAGAATGTTCAGCTAAGAAGAAACGAACAACCTTGAAAGCACAATCAGACACAGCGCACACTTCTTTGGCTGCCGGGCTCGGGGAAGAAGGACTCGCACAGTGCTGGGGTCAGCAGTGGCCCCGAGAGCAGCACCCACCTCCTCGGGCACCTCGCTGCCCGGCGTGGCGGCGACGCCCGTCATGAAGTCGCTGGTGATGAAGGGCCGGATGACCACAGACCTCTGGCACGAGGGCTGCTTCTGCAGTGGGTCCCGGTCGAAATGCAGCGGGGTCAGGATGATCGGCATCTGGCTGATCTTCCCAGCATAGCCTGCAGCACACGGGGACACGCGCACCGCTGACACCAGCTCTGCACAGCGCCTGCTGGGCGCCAGCTCGGAGCCGGGAGCTGCTCCTCGTCCTGGGGGAGAGCTGTCCCTCGTCCTGGGGGAGAGCTGCTCCCTCATCTCCTGGGGGAGAGCTGCTCCCTCATCTCCTGGGGGAGAGCTGCTCCTTCATCTCCTGGGGGAGAGCTGCTCCCTCGTCCTGGGGGAGAGCTGCTCCTTCATCTCCTGGGGGATCTGCTCCCTCGTCCTGGGGGAGAGCTGCTCCTCATCCTGGGGGAGAGCTGCTCCCTCATCTCCTGGGGGATCTGCTCCCTCATCCTGGGGGAGAGCTGCTCCCTCATCCTGGGGAAGAGCTGCTCCCACCTTCTGGGGGAGCTGCTCCTTCATCTCACATGGGAGCTGCTCCCACCTTCTGGGGGATCTGCTCCCTTCATCCCACGTGGGGCTACTCCCTCATCCCAGGGGATCTGCTCCCTCATCTCCCCTGGGAGCTGC
>QUSF01000086.1:545900-562881 GCA_003676055.1 Chloebia gouldiae
GCAATCCCACGGGATCTCCCACACCCCCTCAGCAATCCCACGGGATCACTGAGACCCGAGGCTGGAAAAGGCCTCCGTGAGTGGCCCGAGTCCAGCTGTCCACCCCACCCCAGTGCCCTGGTGACCACTGAACCGTGCTCTCAGTGCTGCTCCCCCACGTTTTCGGAACCCTCTCAGGGATGGTGACCCCGCCACTACCCTGGCAGCCCCCCTGGATGCTTTACAAACGTTTGTCAGGAAATGTCTCTTGATATCCAGCCCAAACCTCCTCTGGCTTTACACTGACAGCCTACTGACTAAGCCAGATCTCTTTAACAACTAACATGTGCAAGGCTTTGCTAATTAGCTATGCTAATTTATGTTAAAAATGATAAAGACCAGCCAAGAAATTTCAAAATGCAAAAAAAAAAAAAACCAAAAAAAACTTGAAGATTATAAGGACCAGTTGAGGCACTGGCAAGATAAAGGTGCTGGACACCAGCACAGAACATCCCAAGCAGACACACAGACATGACATCCCCATCCCCCAAACCAAAATGAGCACAAATTAGGGAAGAAAAATGCTAATGATCTAATGAAGGCAGAGCTTCCCACAAGCAAGAGCTCATATGCCCTGATCACCATCTGCAGCCTCTCCATCTTTTTCCATTTTCCAGTTCCACATGAACCCCAGCACAGCCCATGAGAACTGACAGCATTGGCCTTCTTGTCAGGCAAAACAGCACAAAACCAGACAAAAAATGTTCCCCCCGTCACGCTGGCTCATATGCTGAACTTCACTTGACATTACCTCCTGGAGAGAATAAAAAGGGGAAATAGAGAACAAATGTCACTGCTAAATGATTAAAAAAAAACCAACACATTTTTGAGTGCAGCATTTGAACAGACTGCAGGTCAGAACAAAGCAGTGGCTCCCTCTGAGCCCCTCACGTCTGAACTACTTGGCCAACTTCAGCCAAATCTGAAAGAGTGCTAAAACACACAAGGCCGAGTTTCTTCATTAAAGAAACCTGCGAGGAGAGGCAGCTATTCCATGGAAGTGTCCTTACCACAGCATCTCCAAGGAAGAATCAACAGCCATGCTCCAACACCAACAATCTGCTGCATCAAGAATTGACTTCTGTCAAGGTGTTCTTCCCCTAGCTTAAAGCTTACCCTGTCCTTGCCCATGCAGCTTGGTGAAGGACAAACTGGGAAGGGTTTTACTTTGGCAAATGCTGCCTCCAAACACCTTGGAGCTCCATTTCCAGTTTTACTGATGGCAGGTTGGAGTGGTTCTGCTGCCTGCTCCAAACCAGCAGAACCTCCAGCCCAGGACTCGCCTGTGTTCCCATCACTGCTGCTCAAGCATTTCCACCCCAGAGCAGCCATAGGCGACTCTGGAGAGCTTCATCCTGCTGGGACACAACCTCCCAGCAAACACAATGGAAACGTCCAAAGTTCACACCAGCTGGAAGAGGTTTTATCTTAATTAAAGGACATAAGTGGGAGGGAAAAAATAGTGCTAAATCCCTCAAAAGCCTAAATCCAGGTTAAAATCAGGTATTTAATTTTTGCCCTTTAGCTGGCAGCCAAGTTGCCTGATGCAGAGCTCTTAATGACTTTTATTCCTGGGTTACACAACAAAAAGTGCACATGCATGAGGAGAGCAGACTTTGCAGCAAAGACCCCTCCACACCCCCAACGAGGCAGCCACCAGAGCTGTCCTCCCTTCCAGTGCAGGAAGGGAATCAATTTTAGAGCGATTTTGGGCATTTTCACCTGGCAATTTCTAAATTACCAGCTCTTGCAAGGCAGACCAACATCCTCATACTTTCCTGAGCCCATCTTGTGGAAAACGCTATTCCTTGCAGTGCTATTTTTTTATTTCAAGTATTTAATTGTTTCAGAGCAGTAGGTTGTGTCATTTAGGGCCAAATCTCTGCAGCCGCCACACAAAAAAAGACTGTAGAGAAGTTACCGTTGATGTCAGCTCAGCTGGACTGATAGCCAAGCATCCACACCTGTAGCTAATAAATAAATCTGGTTTTCAGTGCCCTCCCCTGAGATGCTTTGGGCAGGCAGGTGTGGTTAATGGGGGCATGAGCAACAGTTATGGGGGAGACAGGAGTGTGAAAACAGAAAGAGCCCACCCAAAGTTGCATCAGGAGTAGTTTGAGGAGCACTGTTAAAAGCAGCTTAAGTAGGTCTGAGTCCTGAACCTGCACCTCCCTCAGATCCCAACAGAAGCAGGGCAGCAATCCAGACTCCTCTGAACCCACCAGACAAATGGAACTATAAGGGGGTTCAGAACTAAGAGAGCCCAACGTGCACCACCATAAATCACAGGCAAAAAGAGGAAAGGAAAAAGGGCAGAAGAGTCATCACAGGATCTGGCTTTACTTATTGAAAGGCACCGTTCCAAGGCTAGGGGTTTAAAACCCCAATTTACCAAGGGAAGCGCCATTTGATGAAATGCAAAAAGGAACAGATGCTGCTCATGTGCAGCCAACATGGCAGCTGAGCTCTGCACACCACAGGCAGGCCAGCAGAGATTTGGAGGACACCAGACAGCCCAGCTCCTGCAGGGATGGACTGGCTTATAGAGCCAGCACCTCCTCCTGCTGGGGACTGAACAGCCTCTGTGAAAGCTCCTTTTCCCCTCAGTACAGGCAGAGCCAGCTCTCCTCGTCCTCTGGTCTGTTCACACAAAAGTCTGGAGAACGCGCTGGGTTGGAGACCTCCTGTGGAAGCTGCTCTGACGCCTGTCCCAGGCGGTCCAGGCACTGGGGCAGAGGCACCATGCTGCTGTCCCAGAGCAGGGCTGAAAGCAGGACTAAAAACTCGTGCACACCCAGAGAAGAAAGTCTCTACTCAGCTAACGCAAATCACAAATCACCCTGAATACCCTGGACCTGAGACATGGCACCAGGGTGCCACCTGAGCTGTGTGGTCACACCAGCTGTGCTGCCAGCCTCATTCCACCACCTCAGCTCTACCACGCTAATCTTCCATCACTGCTGTTCTTCTGTGTCAAAAACAAATAATTCTGAGTTCTCTCAGTGAGCTGAGGTAGGAAAACTGGAACCAGGCTTGGGTTACCAGCCAAGGACACCACAGATCCTATTCCTCACACCTAGTGCCTTAAACTGAGAGTGCAAGCTCCTAGCAGCCCACTTGTGCAGAATCAGGGGGTTTTTCAGCACTTCACACACCCACATGCTTGCAGGTTGGTCATTAATGCAATTTATAAACCACATTCCCATGCAGACCAGTCCCATTCTGGAATACTGGAAAGTAGCAGCAGCTCCTCTGTCCAAGCCCTGAGCTTTCACCCACGCTGGTAACTCAGGACAAGCCTAAACCAGGAGCCTTGATCTCGCACTTTCAAGCCAGCACAGGTTTTACAAGAGTTTAACTGTTTCCCGGTGGTATTAAAATAAAGCAGGTCTAAGAACGCTCACTCGTATTTCACGGTATAACAGGAAAGCAGCTCCCTCAAACCCAGGCCATCCCCAAAACCGAGACAAGACCAAATCTTTGTATCAGGGAAACTTTAACAGGCACGAGTCTCTGCTGGGAGCCGGTCCCTGCAGCAGCCGCTCTCACCGGGGCAGGACGAGCCAGGAGCTGCACACCCCATCCATCGCCAGGGAGAACCGCAGCCCCCAGGAGCAGCCCGCGACCACGGCCGGGGAAAAACCGGCCAGAAAACTCACCCGGGGACGGGCCGAGCACTCAGAAAGCTCTCCAGAGGCACCGCTCCTAGCAAACGGGATAAAGAGCCGAGAACAAGGGAGGAGAGGAGCACCCGGGAGCAGCCCCGGCCAGGAGGGGAGGTTGTGACCAAAGCGTGTCAGAAACTCGCACGGGGAGCAAGCGAGCTCTCGGCACCCGAGCGCTCGATCCGCCCTCCCCGGAGTCACGGGCTTCTGCGAGCTGGATAAAGAAACCAGAGCGAGCCTTTTATCCCGCTCCAGCAGCGGCTCGGGGCAGCCGCGGTGGGAAGCGGCGCTATCGGCAGGAGCTGAAGTTCCTCCGGCGCGCCCGGGCCGCTCGGACACGTGGCCGCCCCGTCCCCGGGGCTCGGCGGGACACGGGGCGGCGCAGGGACAGCGGCGGCACCCGGGCCAGGGCCGGGCTGAATGAACCGAGCCCCGGCGGAGCGGCGGCACAGCCGGGCGCGGCGCCGCTCGCGCGGGGGGTTAATTAATCGGTTAATTAACGCATTAGCGCTCCGCCAGCAGCCAGGGCTGCGGCGGAGCGCGGGCGGTCCCGCTCCCCTCCCGGGCCCCGCCGTGTGGCCGGCGGGCCGGGCCGCACCCCGCGGCCGCAGCACTGACCTTGGCGTCCCCGTTGCACAGGGCCATGGGGGCGGCGGGCAGCGCGAAGAAAGGGCCGCGAGCAGCCGCGGCCGATGAGCTAATGCCGCCCGCGGAGGAGGAGCCGCCCGGCACGGCCGCTCCGGCGGAAGGGGAGGAGCGGCCGGGGTCAGGGGCGGGACGGCGGCGCGGGGAGCCCGGCGCCGCCGGCGGGTTGGGGCTCCGGCGGCTCGTTTTGCTCTGTTATCGGGGTAAAAGCAATCAGAGCTTTGCAGTGAGTGGGTTTCTGTGCGGGAGCATCTTATGGAGTCATGGGATCGCTAGGTGCTTTGGGTTCGGAGCTTAAAGCCCATCCCGTGCCAGCCCCTGCCGTGGGCAGGGACAGCTCCATCGAGCGGGTCCGCTCCGTCCCGGCCATCCTGGCCTCGGACACTGAACCCGCTGTGCCTGCTCGGTGGTTCCCCAGCGCACAGCGGAGAACGTGACCGCATCCGTGGAACCCTCCTGGAGCTTGCCTTTCCCTGAACGCCAGTGTAAATAGAAGGAATGAAGGGAGGGGCGAATGAAGGAATTCTGGTTAAGATGAAATCACACACCAGCGTCTGGTTCTGCTGTCAGATTCCAAACTGTCTGTCCTGAGGCTGATGGAAATGCACAGGTTTTGTTCAAACCCGGTGTTTCTGGTCTGTTGTTTTTTGGGATGTGTCATTCTTTTACAGTTCTATTTACATTGGCATTCAAACAGGGTCATCTCAGAGCGCATGGCACAGGATTGTGTCCAGACCGATCTGCAGTATCCCCAGTGAGGAGACCGCACACCATCTCTGGTCCCTGTTCCAGGGCTCACAGGAAAGGTCTCCCTCCTGTCGGGGTGGAACTCCCTGGGCTCAGTCCGTGCCCGTGGCTCCGGTGCCATTGCTGTGCCGCCGGCGCAGAGCCTGGGCAGAGCAGAGTTCTGACGCTCCCTGCACTCAGGGACTGCTAGGGTTCCTCTGCAGGCTGAACAGGCTCAGCTCCCTCAGCCTTTCCTTGGCACGGAGACGCTCCAGTTATCCCGACCCCAGTTCCCGTTCTCGGTTCCGCTCCCGGTTCCGCTCCCGCTGCCCCTGCCCCGTCCATCAGGGTCGGGGGCGGTGCTATGCATGACGTCACCCAGGCGCACCAATGAGGCGCGGCCACGCCTGGCGCGCGTGCGCGCGGGGCGGGGCGGTTCCCTCAGCGCGGCGGCGCCGGGGCCGTTCCCGCCCGCGCCGGGGCCGCTCCCGGGCCGCTGCCGGACATGGCTCCCGCCATCGCCGCCGAGCAGGGCGGCCGGCAGCGCCGCGCCGCCCCGCGCCAGCACAGCCTGGAGCTGACGGACGAGCCGCCCCGCCACGGGCTGCCCGGGGACACCGAGGCGCTGCTGCCGGCGCGGGCGCGGGGGTACCGCGCGGAGCTGGGCAGCATCCTGCTGCTGCTGGTGCTGTACGTGCTGCAGGGCATCCCGCTGGGGCTGGCGGGCAGCGTGCCGCTCATCCTGCAGAGCAAGAGCGCCAGCTACACCGACCAGGCCTTCTTCAGCTTCGTGTTCTGGCCCTTCAGCCTGAAGCTGCTGTGGGCGCCCTTGGTGGACGCCGTGTACCTGCGGGGCTTCGGCCGCCGCAAGTCGTGGCTGGTGCCCACGCAGTACGTGCTGGGGCTCTTCATGATCTACATGTCCACGCAGGTGGACGCGCTGCTGGGCGACGGCCGCGGCCGCGGCCCCGACGTGGCGGCCCTCACCGTCACCTTCTTCCTCTTCGAGTTCCTGGCGGCCACGCAGGACATCGCGGTGGACGGCTGGGCGCTCACCATGCTGTCCCGGGAGAACGTGGGCTACGCCTCCACCTGCAACTCCGTGGGGCAGACGGCCGGCTACTTCCTGGGCAACGTCCTGTTCCTGGCGCTCGAGTCCGCCTCCTTCTGCAACAAGTACCTGCGCTCGGAGCCGCAGCCGAGGGGCATCGTCACGCTCGCAGGTACGGCCGGGAGCGCCGCGCGGAGCCGTGGAGCGCGCTGCTTTGGAAGGGACCGAAGAGATTCCCTGCTCGGGGACATCTCCCTGCTCCCTGCCCCAGCGTCCAGCCTGCCTCTGGGCACTGCCAGGGATCCAGGGGCAGCCACAGCTGCTCTGGGCACCTGTGCCAGGGCCTGCCCACCCTGCCAGGGAAAGAATTTTTCCCAGTAAAAACGGTTATATCTTCCTCAGGATGCTTCTTCCCTGTGCCTGGACCCCAATGTGGTTTGACGCTGGGGAACCAAACAGGTTTGGTTTGTCCTTTGCCCTGTGGGAAAGCACAGCCTGCTTGGAGGCTGGCAGAGCCTACTACTGCATGCACTGGACTTCAGATTTCCCTGGGCTAAAGTGTGTGGAAAACCTGCCTTGCCATTATCTTGGCTGACCCAAGCACCTTGGAGGAACTCTTTTTTTTTTTTCCTCCTAGTTTAATGGTCATGGACTAGATTACTCTTCAAAAAAATTAAGCCAAAGTCTCCATGTGGGAAAACGAAAGAAGGGAACTAAAAAAAAAAAATTCTTCCAATATGATATTTTTCACAGAATAGAAGTGAAGGTGTTCAGGTTTGAGCATGTAGCCGATTTCTGAAGGAAGGCCTTATTTTAGTAAATTAAGGAGGATTTCCTTTTTCTCTTTAGCAAATTAAATGGAGCGTGGTAATCCAAGCATAACTAGCTGTTAGTGGAGGGGTGTTTCTGTTTGCTGGGGTTTGGGATTTTTCTCAGAAAGGTTCTGTGTGGTGGTTGATGTTAGGGGTATTACCCTGGAGATGCTTCAAGGGCAGCTGGTTTGGTTGCAAGTTTGAGGGAGGCAGGAAATGCTGGCAGCACTTCTGGCTGCAGCCTCAGGGTGAGCCTGGCAGTGAAGAGCAGATCCCCATGTCTCAGCCTCTGCTGCCCCTTCACACTGTGCCATCTCAGAAGTCAGGTATGCCAGAACAGGCTGGCATTGTGTGAAGGGGGGCTTTGCTTTCTGTCCTGCCCCTTCCTCAGGGAGGACAGCAGTTTCCACAGCTGCTCTGCTTGCCTGGTCTCTGCAGCTCTCACCACTGCTAACCAGTCCTTCTCTTTGCTCCCTGCTGCCAGCCTCGTGCCTGGCCTGTGTCAAGGACCACAGAGTGGCCCTCCGAGTGTCCCAGCTGGTTCCTGGCTGTGCCTGGAGCTGTACAGCTCCTGGGCTGGCGTGTCCATCCCTCTGCAGTGCACACTGACGTCTTTGCTGCTGATGCAACTTGCAGCCACTGCTGTTCAGACAGCTTGGCTTAGCTGTACTTCCCTCACTGCCCAGGGTTTTGGTTGTTTGGGGTTTCTTCCTCTCAAGGCTGTTTGTATAAATAAAAGTGTTGTTTTTAAAAGATACTGTCTGCAAACCCAAACAGCACCAATGCCCGGCCTTCCTTAACCTGCCCTGGAGTATTGATGTGGGTGGAGTAAGAACAGCAAATGACTGACACTGTAGTTGCAGGACACAGTTTTTCAAGTAGTTAAACTGTAAAAAAATTCTGTTTCTCAGTCATGTGAGTGGCACAGTTTGATGTTTCCCTGGAGCAGCTGGGAGCAGCAGGAGTATCCAGCTCACTGAGGAGCACAGGGGCTCACTGGTCCTTGCCCTGGCTGTAATGGCCTTGTGGTGAGCAGGTTTGGCAGGTGAAGCAGCAGAAAACTTCATTGCTGGAAAAGGTCAGTGTACTCTGCCAGCTCAGATCTCTGAGCACTTTTGTTGTAGGCTGAGCCCAATGCCAGGGAAGGAACGAGTCAACTCTCCATGATCCCGAGGAGCAGCACCCCGAGGGAACGCTGGAGCTGCTTTAGGTGGATGTCAGGACAGGTTCGAGGTGGATATCGGCACAGCCCCGAGGCTGCCAGAGCTCCAGGAGCCTTTGGACAGCACTGCCAGGGATGTCTTGTGCCAGGCCAGGAGCTGGGATGAGCCTTGTTAACTTCAGGAAATAATGTGGACAAATGTAAACCCATCATCAAATTCACCAAACCAAAGGCTGTGTTGGGCTATGTCAGGCTGAAGTGCCAGAGGAGGAAACAGGAAAAACCCTTCTGTGGGCTGATTGCCCTGGGGTTAATTTAGCACTCGCTGTTCAGGTGACTTAAGGGTTTTTTTTAAAGCAGGGGAAGCTCCTTGGCTGGCTTTGTGATTCCTGCCTGGTTTGCCTGTTCCAGCGTGAAGGACAAGGAAAGAGTGAACACAGGACAAAGGTTCCCTTAAAGGTGCCACTTCCCTGTGCCAGGGACTGTGGAGCACCCCTCCTCCTGGGAGGGGATCCTGGGTACCACCTGGGTACCTTCTTCAGGCTGTTTTCCAGCCTGATCTATCCCTGATCTAATTCAAAAACTTGTTTTGCCCCATCTCAGTGGTTTATTTTGTTACTGGCAGTGTAGCTGCAGAAACAAAACAAGGATGGGAGAAGCAGCAGTGGTGGGACCAGAAAGTTTGTCCTTGAAATCCCTTATGTAAACTCTAATTACAAAGTTCTTCTGCTTGTAGCTTGTTAGTGAGGTTCATTGTATTTGAAAGGAAATGTACCTTATTTTTGTGTAAACTGCCTACAGCCTCAAGAAACCCATTTTTTTTCGTCTGAACTACTATAAATAGATGGTGTTTTTTTTCCTTTTTTCTTGCTTTGCTTTGTTGCTGATGCAGCCCCTGCAGTGCTGTGCTGCAGCTGACAGGGCTGGCCTGATCAGGAGCACTCATGTGATGATGCTCAGAGCTATTTCTATCCCCATCCTTGCACTGTGTGTTTCTCACTGCAGTGATAATGCTCAGAGTTATTATTAGAGAGCTGCTCCTCTACATCCTTTGTAGCCAGCAGCTGTGATTAGTGAGACTCTCAGAAAATACATCTTTCCTTGAGAATGTCTGTTCAGGGCGCCTTGTTTTTTTAAGAGAGAGCAATCTGACAGTGTTGCTTGTGAGGTCATGTTTATTTTAGGAAAGGGAGGAGTAGCAGAAATGGTGTGAAAAGCCTTTTTTTCTGTTACCCTGGGAATGGTGGGACACACCTGGAGCAGTCCTTGCACGTTTTCTTCCATGCTTGCCGAGCCTGTTCCCTGCTGTGCACGAGAAGCAGGCTGTAATTGAGATAACTGACCGAACCTTTGTCTCTGCCCTTTCAGCAGCCCTTGCTGCTCCTGCCCAGTCCCCCAGAGGCTGCTGGAGCTGCTCCTGACCGGGAAGACCAAAGGCTGCTTCTGTCCCACCCCCTGCACACGGCTCAGTTCTTTCCTGTCTCTGTTGTACAGGCAGAGGATAGGATGATCTTACACTGGCCATTCACTAAATCAGAAATACTCTCTTGGTGGTTTTTGCTGCCCCACATCTACGATTTAGCAGATACTGATCTGCCCAAAACAGAGCACTGTAATGATGTCAAGTCTCCACTTCAGCCAGACAAGTCTGAATGCTCCTTAGAACTCTGTAACAAACTTTCTTTAGGCATCTTCACACTCCTAAATCCGTGTTTCCTGCAGGTGGAGGTGGATGTTAGATAGGGATGTAGAGCTGAGGCACAGGGTGGTTCCCTGACTGCAGGTAAGGGAGGAGCTGGGCAGGAGTTCTACCTCTGGAGGTTCTTCCCTCTGTCTTCTAACTGTTACATGTGGTTTTCCTCCTTTATCAGCTGTAGTGGTTGTGTGTGTAATCCTACAACACGTTCGTTGTTGCCTCTGTTCCTCCTCCAACATGCTCACTGTGGTAATAATGCACCAAACAGCAGGGAGGTGACCTGCTTTGCTGCTCCTCTGCCTCAGCTCCAGCAAACAGCTCCTTTCAGAGGAGGGCAGAGCTGTGTCACTCACTGTGTGTAGCTCTGTGCTTCTGGTTTGCTTTTGCTCCTTGTTTTTATTCTACTTTGATTATTAGGTTTATATTCTACAACTGTCAATCATGGCTGCTACAAAGGAATTTTTATTCTATTTTATTTTCCCCTCCAGATTTCCTGTTTTTTTGGGGAGCTGTCTTCTTAGTTACCACTACATTGGTTGCCTTTTTGAAAAAGGAAAATCAGGAGCTAATACCAGCAAAGGAAGAAACAAAAGGCATCACTGACACATACAGGCTGCTATTCTCAATAGTCAAGATGCCAGCAGTTCTTACTTTCTGTCTCTTGATCCTCACTTCAAAAGTAAGTAAATACACTTAAGAGTTGTTAAATGCTGGCATCAGGGTGGAGAAGGCTGCTGAGTCCCCAGGATGTAACTTAGTTTTGCTGGTCACAAGAGTTGTGAATTTTCACATGAAATTCAAGCAAAATGGCTTATCTCATTGTGCTGAGCAGGGCTGTGCAGCAAAAAAGCTTTGTGTGAGCTTTTGTGTTTAACACAAGCATTGAAGAGAAGCTTGCTGGCAATGTGGTATTAAAGTGAAGTACATTTTTGAACAGGCTGTGTAGCCTGCAGTTAAAAGGACAGAAAATGTTTCTTTTTAGCTCAGAATCCCCAGCTCTGTCCAAGCTGTTTCCATGGCTCCTGGTTGGACACTGAGGATGCCAGCAGCAGTGAAGGCACAGGAATGAGTGGCAGTGCTACTTCATGTTCCTGGAATAGTTTTGGCTGTGATGACAGTAAGAGTGAGCAAGTGTAGAACATGTGGAACTAATTTGGAAATCAAATCAGGGGCAGAAGTGACTTCAGTGACAGTGTGTTCTGTATCCCATTTCTCAATTTACGTGATAGGGAGTAAATTGAATTTCTAGCCAAACTCCCTGTTCAGCTTATTTTGTCTCCTTAACATTGCAGGTTGGGTTTTCAGCAGCAGATGCTGTAACAGGACTCAAACTGGTGGAGGAGGGAGTCCCCAAAGAGCACCTGGCTCTGCTGGCAGTTCCAATGGTTCCTTTGCAGATCATCTTGCCTCTGGTTATCAGCAAATACACAGCGGGCCCCCAGCCCCTGAACACCTTCTACAAAGCAATGCCTTACAGGTAAAGCCTCATTTTAGGGGAACACAGTAGTATGTGTGCTCAGTTTGTGTGTTCAGATCACCTGTAGGGTTTTGTGTGTAACTCTCTGACTTCCAGGTCCAAAGAAGTGTGCCAGGATTGTCACGGTGAGTTGAACTGTCTGGTTCATGCAGTGTCACTGTGTGGAAGCAGAGCATGAGGTGTTTGGGATGTGCATGTACAGCAGCATTAGAGCAGTGCTCTCCTGCTCCTAATTAACTATGTCAGTGCTTGTCAAATATTTGATATCTAATTCTGAGATAGAAATAGGTGTAACTCTTTGGATCTAAACTATTTTAATGTACTCACTACAATTGTTCAGTGGTTGCTTTGTGTTGAGGAAACACATGGGAAGAGTTACTTGGAATAACAAATCATCTTTCTGGTCCCTCCAGGTTGCTTCTTGGCCTGGAATTCGCTTTCCTGGTGTGGTGGGCTCCCAAAGTAAAGCATGAAGGAGGATTTCCTGTCTACTACTACGCTGTGGTGGTGCTGAGTTATGCTCTACACCAGGTAACACTCACAGTGTGGGGAGGGGAAATGATGTTCCCTGTCTTGTCCTGGGTCACGCTGGAATCCCTCCAAGCCCAACCTGTACTGACTTGTTACTTGCTGGTGTTACTCCTTCCTATTCCCTGTCCTCCACTGGACATCATCTGGGAGCTACTTTGAGTTTCCATGTCTGGTGTAGCTCCACAGATTTCTTTTTCCCCAGACTCAGAAGCTCAAAAGCACAGAGGAGCTGGAGAAATCTCAGATCTGTGTCTGAGCTTGATGATGGTTGTGCACATAAATCAAGTTATGTGATCCTGGTCCTAGGGAAAAAACTCAGTTGTTGCAGGAACATCATAATGGATCTGATCCAAAGACTTGGGAAACAAGCACCTGATCCAGCGTGGCCTTTGGATCAGAACTGGAATGCAGGGCCTCGAGAGGTGATTTTTAAATGCAGGAGGGCTGTGTTTAGGTGCTGTTTTAGCTGGCTGATTGTATTTCAGTCGTGCCAGTGCGTGTGGGGCTGGGTCTGTTGCAGCATGACTTGAGAGAAGCAGCGAGGGCACTCCCCGAGTCAGCACAGGGACAGCTGCAGGAGGAGCTGCTGCTGTGGGATCATTTTCCAGTCAGTGCTGCTGAGCTCAGGGCATCTCTCAGCTGGTGTTCGTGCTGGGGGTTTCATTGTCTCTGGCCTGCCTGTCCCCCCAGATCACCCTGTACAGCATGTACGTGGCCATCATGGCCTTCAACGCCAAGGTCAGCGACCCGCTCATCGGGGGCACCTACATGACCCTGCTCAACACCGTCTCCAACCTGGGGGGCAACTGGCCCTCCACGGTGGCCCTGTGGCTGGTGGACCCCCTCACGGTGAAGGAGTGTGCCGGGGCCCAGGGCCACACCTGTGCCACTGCAGCGGCCACAGAGGTGAGTCTGGGGGCTGGGGGCTCTCCTCTCGATGTCTCAATTAAATGGCTTCTTGCAGTATTGTTTTGCCTTTGGAAACCTTCACAGTGTATGGCTTGTGCTCACAAATTCCCAGTGATGGAGCTCATTTTCCAGTCTGTTGGCAGCTGGGCACTCTGAATAACCACCCCTTACCCAGGGTTTGCAGCTGCAGAGCAGTGAGCCCTTTCTTCCTGTGCTGAGCTGGGGTGGAAGCACCAGACTGGTTTTGAGCTGTGCAGTCAGGGGCTCTGTCCTTGGCAAGCTCTCTGTCCCCCAGGGCCCTCCATTTCTGTGGTAGGTTTTTCTTCCTCCTGTTTCCCTGGAGGCTTCTTATCTGCCTGCCTCAATACCTTCTCCAAGATGCTGCTCTGCTCTCTGATTTTGGTGTCCACTTTCCCCATGAAATCAAGTAGGTCTGGCTGCCTGCCCAGTTCTGGGAGCCCTGTGGAAGAGAACAAAGAACTTGCTGTACACAGATCAAACAGCAGGACACAAAACTGCTGGGAAAGCAACATTTCAAATTCACCTCACAGCAAATGAGACATTTGACATGGCTGAAGAGTGGAAATGTTTGGGATTTTTTTTTCTCTGCTCATGACTGAGATTTATTTCATTCCTGAATGTCAGGATGCTCTAGGACATGGAGGTTCTCTAAATGATCTAAGTGTTCTGGAGTCCAGCATGACTTGTCTGAGCTGGAGTTGCAGTTTTTGTTGGTGCAGAGGGGAAGCTGCTTCAGCAGCAGATGCTTTCCCAGCCTCGCTCATTAGCCTGTCATTAATTAGGTTCCTTGTGTCTCAGCCTCTACTGAACTTGAGTCCTTCCTCCTTCACCTCACTGCTCTGATCTTTTCTCACATCCTCCTAGTTGGTGACATTCCACCACCACTCCCTTCTTATTCCTAATCTGATTTTGACATGCCTCAGCACAGTGAAAATGCTGGCAGAGCCTCAGCTCAGAGAACTGATTAATCCTCGGATTAGAGCAGTGTTGAAAGCCAAACAATGGCAGAAGCAATCCTGGGCTGTACAATCACCCTGAGAATGCTGGGTGTTCGTCTTCCAGTTCAAAACCATCCTGGGCGTGTTTCTTCCAGACACAGAATCACAGAATCGTGGAATGGTTTGGATTGGAAGGACCTAAAAGCCCTTCTAGTGCCACCCCTGCCATGGGCAGGGACACCTTCCACTATCCCAGGTTGCTCCCAGCCCCCTCCAGCCTGGCCTTGGACATTTCCAGGATGGCTGGGAGCAGTGGTTGCCCCTGCAGGCCAGCAGGGACAGTGGGGCTGTGTCTGTTTTCTGGAGTTTGCCCTTTGGGCTGACGTGCTCCATTTCCCACGTGTCTAGAGCAGGTTTGGTGCTTCGTTACTCTTCATGCTGCTGCTAAGCTGGAAAGCCTCTCTGACCAGCTGCATAGGGAACAACAAAGAGTAAACAGCTCTATTAGTCCTGCCCAGGAGCAGGGAGAGCCCTGCAGCTCTGGAGGGCTGTGTGCTCAGTGCATGGCCCTGTGCTCTGTTGCAGCTGTGCACGGCAGCTGGGGGCTCCTGTGTCACCACCCTGGACGGGTACTACGTGGAGTCCGTCGTCTGCGTCGTCCTGGGCTTTGCCTGGTGGTTCTTCCTTGGACCAAAGTTCAAGAAGCTGCAGGATGAAGGACAGTCTTCGTGGAAGTGCAGGAGGAGCAATTGATGCACTTAGGTGTTGGATGGACCAGCAAGGTGGTTTTAGTTTTATTACAAAGACATATCCCATAATAAGCACCCCGGAATCTCGGTGTTCCTGTGCCACGCCAGGAGATCTGCGTGGCCGAGGCAGGGCTGTGAGTGGCACCACTGCCCTCCCCACAGCACGGGCAGTTCAGAAAGGAATGGCTAAAGCAGCACCCCCGTGCTCCATGCTTACCCTGGCTCCAGAGCTGCTGACTCCTCTGGGCACCTCTGGGAAAGCTCCTCGTGCCCTGGCTGTAGAGGCAGCAGCATTGCCAGCTGAGTGCCAGCTTTTATTTTCACACAGAGATGATCTGACAGGGCAGCTGACCCAGGGAAGGATGCCCAGGGCATTCTGACTTGCAGGTTAAGCATGGTACTGTGGAATTCCTTGTGGGAAGATCAGTGTGAGATGTCTGTGGGCTTTGCTTCTCACTTTCTGAACTGTAACCACGCCTCAAAGGATGAAATGTTCGGAGATTCTTTTAAATGTATTTTCTGGCTTTTATAAGCTTTAAAGATTTATAAGAAACTATTTTTATAAGCACATTGCATTTGTTTAATTTATTTCCGCTGTTTCAAGGCAGTTTGATTTTCGCTCCAGGTACTTTCTTGACGGCAAATGCTGTAAGGTAGGACTGGAATAACGCACAATCCTCTGAGCCTTGAGTCCTGCAGCTGGAACTGGAGGTGCTTCCCAAGGGAGGGCACGTGGGCCTTTGGAAGGGGTGAGCTGATAGGGGAAAACCAATCCATTGGTTTTCCAAACTGTATTGCTAAAATTTGAATATTCATTCTCAAAAGCAGTGGGAGCACCGAGACTTCCCCCAGGCAGGGGTGAGAAGAGGGAGTTGGTGATGACAAAGTTGCCAAATTCCCAGGGAGCTGCTGCAGGACTCACCCTCACACCAATGAAACGGGCTCCGTCCTGTGGCAGAGCTGCTGCAGAATTCACTGTTGGTGCCATGTGGTGGAAACATTCCTGCTGGATTTCTCCCACTGAGCTCCCTCCTGAGTGCCTTAGGGACCCACAGGTGCTGGAGAGGCACTCGGACCCCGCTGGGTGTATGTGGAACATTGGTATTAAAAAGGAAAACGATTAAACATCCCTTGGAAAGGCGCACGACGTTCCCTGCCACGTTTCTTGTCGATGTTTGAAGGACTGGGCTGGGAGGGGGGCTGGGATCTCTACCACTGTGTGTTTTGTGGGGAAAGTGACCCAGTGTCCCCCCTGGAGTGGTGGGGGGTGGGTGGGTGTACAGAGGGTCTCCTTGGCCTCAGGGGGAAGGAGGGGACTGGAAGAGCACACTGTGACCTCATGCTTCGCTGGACACTGCCTCCTGTCCTGTCCCCTCCCTTGAGGGTCACACCTCACAGTTTGCTTCAAGCACAGCAAAACCACTCAGGCCAAGTGAAATCACAAGGGTTTTACTGCCCAAGCTGAATGTCTTCCAATTTCCCCTCTTCATAAGAACAAAATCAACATAAAAATACATCAGATTTATGGCTGCACCTTTCAGTCCCTGTCCCACCAGCTCCACTGCATTAACTCTGTGATGCACTTCAGTTTGTATCCTCTCTAGAACCATGGGCTGCTTATTTAATTACCTCTTGCATACCTGGAGGGCTTGTTTTAACTTTTCAGATTGTGAGGAAAAACTTCAAGTGCAGAAGCTGAGAAATTAAATTGCTGTGTATTAGATTTCGGTTTTACTTTGCAATTTTTTTCACTATTTCTAAAGGTTACAGTGAAACTTCTCACTAATAAAGATGGGTTAAGGATTAACTCAATAATTAGATTATCAACAATATCAAAACTGCACATAAATTCCAAATAGGCAGGCATAGGTATGTTACCTGAAATAAATAACTCTGTCCTTTTTCAAACTGGTGAAACAAATTATGAATTAGTGCTTTTAACTTAAATAACTATTTTGTAAATTGGAAATGTTGCGGCTGTGCCAGTCCCTTAGCAGACTGCTGAAGAGTGCCCATAAAATTTTGATCTTGCTCTGTTCAAAAGTGATTTTTCTTTTTAACAGTAGAATTATTATGGATTTAAGCATCTTTAACAATAAAAAAAAAAAAAACATAAAACAACCCCTAAACCAACAAGAATAACAAACCAAACAAATTTGAAATGCCAAGAAGAAAGGAGCATCTGAAGGCTCAGTGCAGAGTTCAGCCTGGAGAGGAGCAGCTCCAGGGAGAGCTCAGAGCCTGAGGGGCTCCAGGAGAGCTGGAGAGGGGCTGGGGACAAGGGATGGAGGGACAGGACCCAGGGAATGGCTTCACTGCTAGAGGGCAGGGATGGGTGGGAGATTGGGAATTGGGAATTGTTCCCTGGCAGGGTGGGCAGCCCTGGCGCAGGGTGCCCAGGGAGGCCGTGGCTGCCCCTGGATCCCTGGCAGTGTCCGCCCGGAGCTGCTCGGGGCCGGCGTCGCTCCATGGCACGGGGCACCGGGCGCTGTTTCCCGGTTCCTGTCCCGGCTCCGGGCGCTGTTGGTTTCCCGGTTCCTGTCCCGGCGCCGGGCGCTGT
>QUSF01000086.1:600836-611989 GCA_003676055.1 Chloebia gouldiae
GGGCTCAGGGACACCCTGGGACACCCCGGGGACACCCTGGGACACCCCGGAACATCCCGGGGCTCCAGGTCTCTGCTCCTGGCCTCGCAGACCCGCCAGGTGCTGGGCAGCGTGGCCACCCCAGGGAAGGCCGAGCTGGCTCAGGGGGGTTTGTGTCTGCTTTGCCCTCGGGTACAGCAGCAGCTCCTGCCCTAAGGAGAGGGCTGTGTTAGGAGTGATTCTCACGGCTGAACTAAATTAAAAAGTGCTGTTTGAATTCAGGTCTGTATTGCTTCAAAGGGTTATTCTGGGAGGAAGAAAAGTAGACTGGTGTTTCATTATTTAATCCTGTTAAACTCCAGGATGTCTGTTGGGATGATTTTAGGCTGTCAAGTTTGCATAATTCTGCAAACAGAAGTGAATGTAATTTCCAGAGGTTTTTAATTTTAAATGAAAGCTTCAAATTCCATAGAATCATGGGATGGTTTGGGTTGGAAAGGACCTTAAAGACCACCCAGTTCCAACCCCCTGCCCTGGGCAAGGATACCTTCCTTATACATTGCATAGGCACAATTTTTTATTTATACTTCCAGATTAATTTTCTTTGATCTTATATCATAAACTATATTGTGTTCTAGTTTAACTTAATTCATTTGCAGACTTTGAGCAAAAAATGCACAGCTAGTCCTTGTGTTAGAAGAATATCTTTTAATGGGAATCGTGTCTTGCTTCCTCAAATTTTAATCCGTGTCTGCATTGAGGAGCTGCTTCATTTACTCTGTATTCCTGGTTTATCTACAGGATTAGATGTTTTTCTGGAACCAGCTTCCCTATTCCTTAGTGAAATCCTTCCTGAACTGCTCTTCTGGAGCTTTCTTCTGCCCTGCCTGCTCAATACCTTCCCTGATTCAGATGCTAATGTGTGGTGCCTGGCAAGGGACCTGCATTAGCATACTGAGAATAGATTTGAGAGAGACCTTTTTTATTTGCGTGCTTATATTTTATAAATAGCCTGAAGGGGAGGATGGGGTGTTTTGTAAATGGTTTGCAGAGCTGAGATCCACTGGGCTCATGATTGCTGTGGCATTTCCATTACCCCAGTCCCTTCTTGAACGTGGAGCCTTTGTTATTAACACCTACACAGCAGGAATGATGCCATGAACTCTCTTACACGTTTACTATTCTTTAAATGTTTGAATTCTCATGGTATTTCCTTGCAGTTGGGAAAATGCAAGCAGCAAAGATGGTGCTCTCTGGGGCAGTGGACCTACTGCAGGTGGGATTTGGGAGTTGGAGGCTGTTGACATATTGGGCAGGAACAGGGTTTCTTCCACTTTGTGAAAGAAAGTGTTTTAAAATCTGTTCCCTGTAACTGAAATGTGCCTGAAGCATGAATGTGACTGCACCCATAACAATTCCAAACATGATGTAGAAATGTTTAAGCAATTGAAATGGTGAAGAAGGAACTGGATTGCCTTTTGTGGTTTTTATTTTCCCCACAGTTTTGTTGGCTGCAGTTACTGACTGTGGCCCATTCTCTGCTTTTCTTGTGTTGAATAAATGTGGTCATCTCCCTTCTGCCTTTTGCTGGCTGTCCTCAAAAGCATCTGAGTGAAACCAAGCTGGGATTTTTTTCTCTGACAACTGAGCTGGTGCTAATAGAGAGACTTACTTGAGAATTAGTTATTTTTGTAAGACTTTCACCAGCCACTGCTAGCCTTAGGTGCAAAGAAGCAGATTTTCTGTATTGAGTAGCTTGTTGCTAAACCTCTTAGTGAGCTAAAGCCCTGCTGGAAGTGATCTCTCTGTTAGTGAAATCAAAAGGTGCTCGTGGTGTGTGTGCCAGGCTGATGGAGCAGGGCACGTCTGTGTATCCACACTCACAGGGAGGACCTCATTTCTGTGCTGGGACAAGCCGTGTTTGTCTTGGCAGGAATCCAAGGCAAACCTGATCTAAACTCAGTTCCACAGGGAAAGGCTGGGTCTGCCAAGAAAAGGCATCCATGTGTGGATGTACATAGGGAGTTCTAGAGACTATTTTTGCTTCAGTTCATCTTTCTTCTCTCGGGTTCTGAGTTTTCCATCCCTTGTGGTGTAAATGTTTGTCTTCCTGGTACTTTGTGCATCTTCAGACAGATCCAAGTTAATGCTGCCCCAGCCAACCTGTGGATATAGTCTAGCATCTCCTTCTGGCTTGATTTATGTCACATTTGTGGTTTATCCTAAAGCCCTTCCAAGCTCACCTTCATTCAGTGTGTGCTGATCCAGGGGGTGCCATTATGTATGGAAATAATGAAGGACACATTTACTGCACTCACGTGAGGCTTTCAGAAGAGTGTGGTTCTGTTCAGCTCAACTGCAGCCCCCTCCTTTCCCCAAGAAAGGGAACCCGGGGAAAAGGCTCCTTCTGATGGGCTTTATTCCATGTGGGGTCTGCCATTCCAGCTCCTGGTCAGTGAGGAGCCAGGGCAGGTTATTCCAGTGCCAAGGGCCGTTCAGCCCTGCTTTGCCCAATGTTTAGATGCTGTTCTGACTGCCTGTGAGTGTGTCAGAGCTGTTGGGAGAATAAATAAATCCCAGCTCTGGCAGAGGATGGGAGTGTGGGTTAGTCTTTGCTGTGACACTGAGGAGCACTGGAGAGAGGAAGGGTGATAAGAAATAGAGACAGACCCAGAGAGTTTATTTGGGAGCCAGCCAGAGTGTAAACAAATCACCCAGGGAGATGAATTTGGAGTGATACCAAGTGAGGAGAGGCTGTGAATGGATAAAACCAGAAGGTAATTTAAGAGCATGGATATATACTGAGATCAAGAGGAAATGTTATCTTGATCCTTGTGTTTGGAAGGCTGCAGGAGGGAGGATGTGAGATGAAATGGAAGAAATGAGTTTATTTTAGTCAAAACACAGAGGAGGAAAAAAGCCTTATCATTCAGATGGGATGGGTGGATAAAAGGAAATCATCCCAGTGTGTGTTGGAAGGTTGGTGGCAGCATGGAGAGGGTGTGAATGTGTCTGTGTCATTCTGTGAGCAGCTCTGCCAGTGTCACAGCATGAGGGACAAACCCCAGGGCTACTGAGCCCAGAGGAGTGTGGGGTTTGAATGAGGATCTCACCAGTCCAAGTACTTGGAGTGCTGGCGTTTAAAATTACAGCACTGTGTGTAGTAATAGAAAAAATGTAAATAAGATGAGCATGAAACAACTATAAAACATAGATAAAAGTTTTCTTTGACTCAATTTTGTCGTGAGGGTGTTCAGACAGATGAGCTGCTCCATTATCCTGTGTGGAGAAGGTGGCAGGGAAGAAGGAATGGTCTCCCAGCACTTCCCACTTTGTCACTGGAGGTCCAGGTCAGAACTGGCAGATTCTGGGCAGCCTGTCAGTCGTGTCAGTAGTGGATGGGGTGGCTGCTCAGTGCAATTTTTTCTGCTCTGCCCCACAGTTGAAAGATGCATGAGTGTGATGCAGTCTGGGACGCAGATGGTGAAGCTGAAGAGTGGAACCAAGGGGCTGGTCCGTCTCTTCTACCTGGACGAGCACAGGAGCTGCATCCGATGGAGGCCCTCCCGCAAGAGCGAAAAGGCAAAAAGTAAACTCCTCATATTTCTTCTCATTTCTGGGGCACTTCAATATTAGAATGTGTCTTACAGAGCTACACAGGGTTCATGGGCTGATGGGAGACGCTTGGTGCCTTTCTCCCCTGCTCCCTTTCTGTAGCCTCAGCCCTGTGATGTTCTGGGGAGCACTCGGAGCCTCCGGGGCAGCTGGCACGTGGCACAGGCATGGCAGGGAAACCTTCAGTCCAAGGGGCTTTGGGATGTGAAGGTGTAACTTTAATGAAGTTTAATCCTCTGAGCCTGACTAACTCAGGGTTCTGAGAAGCAGGAAGAGGCTGGCTGGCTGTCCCAGCGTGTCCTTTGGTCTCCCTTTGCCCCAGTTGTCATCGACTCCATTTACAAAGTCAGCGAGGGCCGGCAGTCGGAGATCTTCCACCGCCACGCCGAGGGCAGCTTCGACCCCAGCTGCTGCTTCACGATTTACCACGGCACCCACCTGGAGAGCCTGGACCTGATCACGTCCAACCCCGAGGAGGCTCGCACCTGGATCACGGGGCTCAAGTACCTCCTGGCCGGGATCAGCGACGAGGACTCGCTCGCCAAGCGCCAGAGAACGCACGACCAGTATCCTTTGAGGAGCCAGGCCTTCCTCCTCTTCACATTCCTGCCTTGCTTTCAGTCCCTTCAGCACACGTGTCCTTTCTCCTCCTGTGAAGTGACCAAACCCTTCCACTGACTGCAATGGAAACCTGAGCAATGGGTTTGACATGGACACTCGTGTGTGTGATAAACCATGGGCTGTGCCTTGGGGACTGGATCAAACTGCAGGGGAGTCAGGGGATAGGCTTGCATTTTGTTAATGAATTCCTTTGTGAAGGGGCAGACCGGTTATTTCTAGTTATCTCAGTAACTCCTGGCCATCTCTGTTGCTCTTGGGCAAGTCAGATGCCTGTGTCCTTCCCAGCCTCCATTGTTTGTCAGGAGCACAAATCCTTAAAGCTCCTTAAATGTTGTTGTAGCCCAGTAGCCAGAGTGAACCTCATGTCCTCTGAATATTTTCTTCATGTGCCTTTTTCTCCACAGCAGTTTTTTTTTTTTCACAACAGTGATGACTAAAATGTTATACACAAAGAACATTCTTCCCCCAAAAACCAAACCCCAAGGCTATCTTAATTAAAATTCCAACCTGTCTGTTCTTCTGCCTCATGGAAATCTCTAATGGTACTCGTGGAGAATACACGTATTTCAGGTATTTTTAATTTATATCTCCTGTGTTTGATTCTGATCACAGCAGGCACAGGTCCATTGGGGTTGTATTGCATGCTCTGTTGCACCTATCCTCAGCTTGCTATATTTAACCATGACTTTTCTGAGCTGCTCCTGTCTGCTGTATCTTCTCTCCTGGTGAAACACCACTGCAAGTCCTGTTTGTTTCATCCAGTGTGGCAGCTGGGAGACTGCACACAGAATGGCCCTGTCCCACTCCCAGCTACTGCAAGAACTTAGCAGCAGGTGCTGAGGGATATTTGTGCAAGGAGGGGTGCAAGGTGCTGCTTGGGAAGTGGAGTTCAGACAGAATGAAGGGACGGGTGGAAGAAGATCCCAGAGTAAGCCCAGCAACATTTAAAAACTTGGGAGCATGTTCTCAGAGGAGGAGGCAGCCTCAGAAATGGGAGTGCAGAGGGGCTGGTGCTGGTACTGAGCTGTGGATAATCACACAAACCAGTTCTGGCTCTAAGCATTTGTCTGAGCTGTAGCAAGGGCAGGGGCAACAAGGGTTCTTTCCTGAGCCGCCCTGCCTCCCTCGCCCGTGGGAGATCCCCGTGTGCCTGTCCTTGACACGCTGGCAGCTGGGTGAAGCAGACCTTCGAGGAGGCTGACAAGAACGGCGACGGGCTGCTCAACATCGAGGAGATCCACCAGCTGATGCACAAGCTGAACGTCAGCCTGCCCCGCAGGAAGGTCCGCCAGATGTTCCAGGTGTGTGCTGGGGCACCAGGGGCTGCTTAACATCCGCTTCTGGGCACGTCCAGAGCAGGCTCTGCAGCCTGGCACCAAAAACACAGCGCCTCACAGGCTTCTTCTAAGTCCTACTTTGTTATAGACAGAGACGTCAGAACACTGTTTAAATGACATGAAGCACACAGAAAAGTTACCAGTGTTGCTCTTTCTGCTGCATTGCTGGTTTCAGCTCTGTGAACTGAATTGGTCAATGCTGGCATTGATGGACAATGAAGTTACTCTGTTGCTACTAAAACATTTTTTATGTCCTCTATGGAAAATTATTTAATAGAAACTGGCTTTATGCAAGTAATTAGATTTTCTTTAACAACTTCCTCATATTTAGCCATTCAGATTTGATTTAGAATCAATTTTTTACTTCTGTTGTCTGAAAACAGCTCCCATTTTCCACCAGTCTTTGTGTTTACTGTAGGAAAGGAAATATAAGCCAAGGACTTAATGGAGAGCAAAAAAAGTAATCTTCACTTTTCTAAACCAGTACCAGCTCAAAGCTGGTTTGCTGTAAACCATGGGAAAGTTGAAGAATCTTCTATGGCATGAAATCCCCATTAGAGATTACATCTTTGGAGTCTGGAGTTACTCCCAAAGACCTGGAAACTGCTGGGGTGGTGTTGCAGAGATTAATTTGTGTTGTACAGATTATAAATGTCATTTAAGGTATGTGATAGATCTAAAATTATTAAAAATCCCATTCAACACCATTTAGCTGAGAATTCCTTTCCTCTCAGCTGACTTGCTGTGATAGGAGTTTGCAGCTCCTTTTTGCATGGAGACCCACACAGTGCCTGCCAGCCTTCTCCAGAATATATTCCTTGTTTTGAAAATCCAGAGCAATCCTCTTAGGCAGATGTTCACAGGAAAAAAAAGCTTGTATTAGTGTGTGCTAAGTACTGTTTTCTTCTCTTCCTACCTCTGAGGAGAAAGAGCAAATCAAGCCTGGAGAAGCTGGGTGTATGTTTTGGTGTGGAGTCTCAGTGCTGCTGCAGAGTTGTCCCCTCTGCAGAGTGCTGCTGGGGCTGAGAGTGCTGCAGATGAAATAACGTGCATTTAAGACTCTGACATTGTCCTGAATGTTTTAAGATATCAGACTGTTGTTGGGGAAGCCTTGGGTGATATTTTTATGCCTCTTGCTGTGTTTTAATCCAGGATAACTGCAGGGCATACAGGAGGGCAAGAGATCAGAATAAAGCCCAGTGTGAGCCTCTTTCTGGGGAAATAAATATGAAATTAAGGAAGGAAATTAGAGTTTCATAGGGAATCTGTGGCTTTAGTTTAGTAACCATTTTCACCAGAACCCCGGAGATGATTATATAATTTTGCAGTTATTTTAGTCTGTTAGGATTTGTGTCTGAACAGTCTTTCAGACTAGAATTTACTACATTTCTGCTGGTGTGCACAAGTCCTGCTCTGTTTTATTCCCTGGTTTCTCCTGTGCTGAGCATGTTTACCTGAGTGTCATTACCTCTTAGGAAGCAGACACAGATGAGAACCAGGGAACCCTGAACTTTGAAGAATTCTCAGTGTTTTACAAGATGATGTCCTTGCGTCGAGATCTCTACCTGCTGCTCCTAAGCTACAGTGACAAGAAGGATCATCTCACTGCTGAGGAGCTGGCCCAGTTTCTGAGGGTGGAACAGAAGGTAGGGCAATATCTGCATCCACGTCTATGGCCATGCGCTTACATTCAAGTGTAGAGAAAGGATTTTACGGAAAATATTAACTTGGGGCAGAGGGCAAAGCACAGAGGTGGCATAAGAGAGTTCTGGAGGCTTTGTTGTTTTTTGAAATGCTTCTAGAAAGAGTCTGAGCTGCTTTGGATGATTTTTGAATTGCCCAGGATAGTGGTGTGAGAGGGTGCTCAGGGACCTGGAGCAGGAAGACGTGGCAGAGGTGGGGGAGCTCCTTTGGGGTGCACAAGGACATCACGGACCTGCTGAAGCAGCAGAACCCCGAGCTGACTCAGGTCTGCCATTCTGCATCCTCTCAGTGCTCTGTGTGCCCTCCTGAGAGCCCTGCGTGGGCACAGCTCTCTGGGGAGCTGCTCTGCTCCAGCAGCAAGCCAGAGAGTGAAACCAGCAGCTCCTGAGGTGAGCCTCTTGGCTGGGCAGGCTGGAGGCACCCTGCACCCCTGTGCCCCTTCCCAGTGCCCAGCTCCGGGGGCCAGGGAGATTCCCCTGAATGTCCCCAGTGCCAGCACTGCCCCGGAGCAGGGCAGCATTGCTCCAGAAGCTGACGGTGCTCCAGCCAGGAGGCAGCTCCCCAGGGCCCTCACCCAAACAGCAGTTTGCTTTTGCTGTTGTCTGGATGCTTGGAAATGTGTGGACAGTCTGTTCTGCTCCATCTGCTACTCATTTGGCAGGATACGAAATGCTCTGCAGCCTGAGGACAGAACAAAAGCGGGCTGGGGTTTTTGTTAGCTTGCTAAACTGGCTTCTTTTTTAGGAGAACTCCCTCTTTAGGAGAACACTCCATCACTTTTAGTAGAGTACCTAAAAGTGTAAGAAAAAAATGAGTGGCCAAAGTCATCACCTCTCAAGCTACAATTAAAAAAAAGCACAAATGTGTAGACTTTTCCCTGGCAGAGGCAGCTTTGGACTACATTAGACATTTCCATTCCTCAAGCACATGAGAACCCCACACTGGGCCAGCAAGGAGCCATGAGGGATAATGGAAATGTTAATTAGAGCCAGCTTGTACCAGAACAGGGCCTGCTCTGAGCAGTGTTTGCAATCAAACACCAACCTGAGCAAGGAAAATCAGTCATTTTTTCTACTGAATTGTTAATTTTTTATTATCCTGTGTAATTCCTGCAGCATCTTAGGATGGTTGGCTTAGCTAGGACAGTACAAACAGTGAACAGGATGATCCAGAGGTTTGAGTGCCCCTATTGTCTTCCTGTGATGTTGGTAGTGGAGAAATGAAATCCATGCAGTCCTTGTTCTTCCTTTGGTTTTCTACAGCTCAAGGCAGTGAGGAAAGATGAGAGATGGGAGCTACTCCTTGCCTTTAGTTCTGAAGGAAATATAAGTGTCTACTTGTAAGTGCCCCAGAAATCAGTTAGAACCTCAGCTGTGGCCTAGCTGAAGCTGTTGCAAAATTCCTCTTTGTTTCAGAAAAGCTGCTGTTTTTCATTTCAGAATTTAATTATTTCTCTCCTAGCCTGTGTATTACGGTGAACTCCCTTGGAAATAATGAAATCATAGGAGTGGAAAACGCATGAAAATGAAATCCAAGCCTGCCAAATCTTTTTGCATGTCTAAGAAGATTATATTAAAGAATATAATGTCATAGTTCTCATTTCAGCAGTATTGGCCAGTACAAATATTAAGGCTGCTAAACAGCTAATTTTAATCTTGAGACTAGAATGACATAGGGTTTAATTGATGGCTGCCTCTCACTCCTCTTTGTCTCCTCCAAGTGAAGTAGATTTTCACATGCTGGTGACGTTAAGAATGAGTGTACCTGCGCTGTTGTTTTTGTGCAGATGAATAATGTGACACCAGAATATTGTCTGGACATCATACAGAAGTTTGAAGTGTCAGAAGAAAACAAGAAGCAAAATGTTCTTGGGATTGAAGGTAAAAGTTTTGGTTTCAGAGTGAGTTTTCCCTTGCCATTCTGCAGTGCAGTGGAAGTGCTTTGATGGTGTTTGGTGAGGCTTTTGCTGTCCCCTGGATCTGCAGTCAGAGTGTGTTTTGTGAGCCAGAGGGGAGATGTGAGTAGGTGTGGTGAGGCAGCAGCTCTCAGGCATCCATCACAGCCTCAGGAGTGGGGCTGGATGCCTGGGGCTGCGGGGATTTATTGCTCACTCTCACAAAACTGTCCTGTTCCATGCAGTTTATCTATAGCCTGCTCCCAGTGAGGTTATGGAAGCCAAGGGTTCATTCTGCCTTGGCTCTGGGGATCTGGGATCCTGCACAATCCATTCTTCTATGCTTCTGTGAAATAAAGTACAGATAGCTGCTTTTTCATTGGGTTTTAATACCTGATTCCCATTGCTTGCGAAAGCAATTGTAAATTGTATGTTTATTCAGAATCCAATTTAGTATCAAATCAGCCTCAGAGCTGAGATGAAATAGATTAAAAGCCCTGGTGTGTTCCTTTGCCCAGAAGGAAGCTTCTGTGGAGCAGCATAATGTACATGGTGATTCAGGGAGGGGGGAAGTAGGAATTTTCCTCCACATGGTATTTAAATCCTGGGTATGGCCTCCCTTCAACAAGCTTCTGATGTGACCCAGGGCGCTGCACTCAAACTGAAAAAAAGGAAAGTAAAACAAACAAGCTGTGACACTTAAACAATATTTCTGCAAGCATTTCCGCTCCTCTTAACCTGCTGCTGCAGCTGCTTTACCTCTGAGCTGCTTTGAGGGCTGGTATTGTTTGCCCCGTCCTTTGCAAATATTTTCCATGTTTCATTCTTAAAGGAGGTATTTTTAAAACTTTCCCTGTTCAGTGCTGCTCTCATTTTAGAGGGTTATAAATGCAGTAGCATCTCCTGGAATAGACTTGTGAAGACGATGGGGCTTGGCTGCTGATCCCTGGTTCTGTTGGGAGGCTGCTGCCCCGTGTGCCCATCCCTGCCCGGGGCTCTCACAGCACAGGAGCACCACGGAGCAGCTCTGAGCAGAGCGGGCTCTCGCCGCGGAGCCGGGGCGGCTCCCCCGTGCCTGGGGTCCAAGCCGGGCCCGGCGGGGATCCGAGCCAGCCCGGGGGTCTGAGCCCGGCCCGGGGGTCTGAGCCCGCCCCGGGGGTCTGAGCCCAGCCCGGGGGTCCGAGCCCGGCCCCGGGGGTCTGAGCCCAGCCTGGGGGTCTGAGCCCAGCCCCGGGGGTCTGAGCCAGCCCCGGGGGTCTGAGCCAGCCCCGGGCGTCCGAGCCAGCCCCGGGGGTCTGAGCCCAGCCCGGGGGTCCGAGCCAGCCCTGGGGTCCGAGCCCGCCCCGCTGACGCGCCCCTGTGCCCGCAGGCTTCACCCGCTTCATGCGCAGCCCGGCGGGCGAGGTGTGCAACCCCCTGCACCGCCAGGTGCACCAGGACATGCAGCAGCCCCTGTGCCACTACTTCATCGCCTCGTCCCACAACACCTACCTGAGCGGGGACCAGCTGCTCTCGCAGTCGCGGGCCGAGATGTACGCGCGCGTGCTGCAGGCCGGCTGCCGCTGCGTCGAAGGTGGGCTGCACGGGGGCTGCATTGGGGCTGCAGGCTGGGGGTGCATGGGGGCTGCACAGGGCTCCATGGGGGCTGCACTGGGCTGCACGGGGGCTGCAGGGGGGAGGTGCACGGAGCTGCACGGGGGCTGTACTGGGCCCGCACTGGGCCCGCACTGGGAGCTGCACAGGGGCTGCATGGGGAGCCCCACTGGGGGCTGCACTGAGGGTGCATGGGGGCTGCACAGGGGCCACATTGGGGGCTGCACGGGGGGGCTGCAGGGCGGGCTGCAGGGGGATGCAGGGGCCTGCATGGGGCCTGTACTGAGGCCGCACTGGAAGCTGCACTGGGGGCTGCATGGAGGCTGTACTGAGGCTGCACTGGGAGCTGCACAGGGGCTGCACGGGGGGCTGCAGGACAGGCTGCACTGGGGCTGCATGGGGCTGCACAG
>QUSF01000086.1:629116-644614 GCA_003676055.1 Chloebia gouldiae
AGCCGGGGCAGGAGGAGAGCCGGGAGCCGCTGTGCCCCGGGCAGCAGGCGGACGAGCACTGCCCGCGGGCGCTGGTCAGGAAGCTGTCGTCCCGCAGCCAGAGCCGGGTGCGGAACATCGCCAGCCGCGCCCGGGAGCGGCAGGAGGCGGCGGGCCGGCTGCGGCCGTGCGGCGGCGGGGCCGTGCCCGCCGTGGTGCTGCGGGGCAGGGCCGGGGCGCCGCCGCTCGCCGCCAACCGGCACTCCACGGGCTCCTGCATCGGCTCCTACCTCCGCTGCCTGCACGGCTGCCCCGCCGAGCGCCGCGGCGCGCCCGAGGGAGCCTGCTCCGGCCTCGGCTGCGCGGAGCTGCCGCTGCCGCCCGGCGGCCCCGAGCAGCCCGAGGTCTATTTCCTGCTCCGGCTGTAGGCAGGGCTGCTGCGAGGGGCTGCTGCGAGCCTCGGGGCGTCTCCGAGCGCGGCCCGTGCCCGTGCGGGTTCAGCGCGCCCCTTCCTGCCGGAGCCGAGCCCGGTGGGAGCCCGCTCCGTCCTTGGGGCGCTGACCGAGCCCCTGCGCGTTTGTGCCGTGTAATGCCCTGCTCCGAAGCCTGACACTGCACCGAACCCAGCACTGCTTCCCTTGCCTCTTGTCCTCCCGCCTGGAAAAACACTTCTGGTGATCACTCCTGGCCTTTTGTGAGGATTCTCCAAAGCACTGTGCTGTCTGGAGTGCTGGACTGGGGCTTGGTCTGCCCAGCAGGCAGCGACCCTTCATTAGCGTCACTTGTTCTGAATTGTTGCTATTAATTTTACATGTCTTCATGTATGAACTGTGGTTCTGCAGCAAATGGTTTGTAGAATTAGGGTTAGTCCAGATTTGTGAGTCCTGTGTAGATATGTCTTCTGCCCTCTCTACAAAGTACGACAACAGTTGTCTTCCTTTTTGGTTACTGTGTTGATTTGAGACAGAGTGGAATGTGGGAGTAATTCTGCTTTTATGGATGAAAAGACTTAATTTCTGCTTATTTTGTATGTATTTTTGCTGTTGGTTGTGTGAGTAGCTTGGGTACAGTAGATCCATTTTTCTGTATATTTGTAATTTTATTGCTAAATTGTTGACAGTCAGTGGAATATTTAAACTGACATGGTAGAGTGACTATTTTGACTGTTCACCTTTTTCTATGAAGGCTGAAAGTGAATTGTGTGAAAGAATCTCAGACACCTAAAGCTTCCCAGTAGGGAACAACATAGCTTTATTTTGGTTGGAAGATACTCCTTGCCTTTGCTGTAAGTTTTTCTGATATGTCAAAGATGTACCTTTTACCTCTTTCTTTTGTAATGCAGAGTATTATTATTCTTGAAAACGTAATTAAAATAGATTTTTAAGCACTTGGTTACACATGTTCTGAAAAAAAAAAATCTATATAAACAGACTGGTGCTGAATCCAGCAGGAGTTAGTGACTGCACAAATCTGTCTTGGCTGGAGATGCAGGGAGGGAAGAGCCTTCATTTCACAGGGTGGTTCTTGGCTGGAGTGGCAGCTGAGCTCTGGTCTCCCTGCTGGATCACGAGCCACATTTGAGTTTGTCCGACTGTTCCACTCAGGCTCTAACACAGGGAGTGGCTGTGGTATCACTTGGGAGAGAACAGTGGAATTTCTAAGCAAAAAGCATCTTTCCATGGAGGACCAGAACCAGACACTGGATGAATCCCTTCAGCTTTGGACCTGGGTTTCTGTCTCATAGCCAGGATGCAGTTTGGGAGGTGTGACTGGGGACCAGCAAAAGTGCCTTGTAAGGAAGCAAATGAGAAAATCTCCATTGTGGGAGGTGAAAAAACTTGCTTTAATTGGAATTAATTTATAAAATTGTATGGTGTTTGCAGGAGGTTAGGACAGATTATTGCAGCAGTGTTTTATCACTTAATCTCTTATACTCTTAATTTTAGAAGTTAATCCAGATGGGGACAGTTCTTTGTGTGACAATGACATTTGGCTAATGGAGCAGGGCAGGGCTGCTGTAGTGCAGCTGAAGCCAAATACACATCAGCCTTTAAATATATATATAAAATATTCAGTTTTTAGTTTAAATGAACAAGATTAATTTTTTTTTCATGGAGTGGAAGCAATACAAACAAATGTACTTGCTGCCAAGCCAGCTGCTCCTGCCATGAAGTGTCCTGGGGTACCTGAACCACCCTGCTGATCCTCCAGTGCCCAGGTGATGTGGTGGTACTGGTGAGTACTGGGATGCCAGCCCCGAGCAGGAGTGGGACACTGGGTCAGAAATGTTTGTGTCACTGTGGATTGGTGCTGCAGCAGCGATTTGGGGTCCCAGAAAATCCAGCCTGGGGGTGGCATGCTCTGTGCAGCAACTCCAAAACTCCCTGGGACACTTTGGGAAAACTGCAAATGCCTCCTTCTCCAGCTCTGTGCCCTGGATCATGAGCTGAAGGGATGCTGAGTTCAGAAATTCGGCACCTCCAGAGCTCAGCCTTGAAACTCTGGCAACGTCTGGCGTGTGGATCCCAGCAGCATTGCACAGAGCCAGGGCTTTTAGACTTCTGGGTGAGACAGACCACAAATCTGCAGTTCAGACATCTAGATGGCCATTCAATTTTAGTCTTCTCCCAGAATTAATTAAACTGTCTGAACAAGACTGCTGCTTGTTGAAAATCCATCTAGTGAAGACTTTTTTGGTGCAGAATCTGCACCAACACAGAATAGACAATCACTTCAGCTTAGTAAAGGCTAGTGGCTCCCATCCTGGGTTAGCAGGCTTAAATTGCTTTGCTAATTCATGAAAGAAGGCATAAATTAATCTGTTCAAGAATCTGCAGAGAACAGATGGGTTTGGAATATTACTTTTGTGAAATTACATATTTTCTAATTCAAAGGCAGGAAGAGTGTCTAGTTACATTTAGACGATTGTTTACTGGAATATCAGCAGCCCCTGCTTTAAGCAGTTGTACAGAATGTTCCAGGTGTTAGGAGCCATTCCACATCCCTCACTCCTGCCCAGAAGCCACCGTTCCAATGCTTTGGTGGGAGGGCTTTCATCCTGAGTTTCCCATTCTCATCTTAAATAAGATTAAGGTATGTAAGAATAAAACATTTCGTGAAAGAACAGCCAGTTTTTCACCCAGGAGCATGTTGGGTCAATTTTGTTCTTGGGCTGATGCTCATTTGATTTGTTTTGATAAGATTTTAATGCTATTCCGTTTGCAACAGGGAAAATCCTGCAGGACCCTCAGTCACACACAAGACAGTGGCACAGTGATTACACTGATTACAGATCTGCTTAGACATGCAGGAGGAGAAACAAATTGAATTTCTACCAGAGATTATCTTTTAAACGCCTGTGTTGGTTGAGACAGAAAGAAACGAAAATGAGCAGTGCCTGGCTGGCCTAGTTGAGGTGGGATTTTGTGCGTGTAGAAAGCCATGGAAGGGGAAATATCCACTTTTGCCTGTGATTTTAGTCTGGCTATGGAGCAGCCAGGAGAGTTTGCAGTTGGGTTCAGCTGAGTTACCTGGCCTTGCCTTGTCTGTGCTGGCCTGGGAGAAGGGCACGGCTGTTTGTGTGTGAGGGTAAATAAAGCTGGGGGACCCTGCAGTTCACCAGTGCAGCCAGGCAGAAATTATGTGATCCCATTTCAAGCAGTAATAGATTTAAGGAAGCACATTTTTAACGTAACAGATGTCTGGAAGCAGATGATTAATTTGTGCTGAGTTTTCAAGTACTCATTTACCTTACAAGCTCTTTAAAGTGGATTCTTTAATTTTGTGTTTCATGTCTTAAACATTTATAGTCAAAATCTTATTTCAGTTAAAGATGTGTTTGTCTAAAGTGATACTTTTAAATTCAGTGGAGTTCTGCAAATGAACACTGCTCAGAGAACAGAATATGGAGTGTTTCAGGGTGCTGCAAGTCATATTAATTTGACTTTCCTATTTCCAGGGCTGGTAACATTTTTTTCAGTAACATCAAAATTCAGCTGCATCCAAGGGGATCCTCTTGCAGTGCAGAGTTCAGCAGGATGAGGGAACACAGCTGAGTGCTAAATTTGGGTGCTTTAGGCAGTTTGGATCCAGTGTAGCTGGTGCAGCAGGTGGAGTTTCCCCAGGTGTGTGCTGGGGTGGGGTCTGTTTCTTGTCTGCTTCTCCAGGCTCGGTCCATTAAAGCTGTTCCAAAGGCACCAGAGAGGGAAGTTTGGTTTAAAGCATGTGTCAGGTTTCTTGTACTATTTCATATTTGACTTCCAAACAGAGGTGGTGCTGAGTGAGCAAGATGGTAATTAATATTCTTGTATTTGTTTTGTCTTGGAACTATGATGTTAAATATTTAGAATGTACCTGGCCTTCTAAGGGTGAGGGTGCATGTGCTGATTGAATTAATTTAAATAAGCAGTAGTGATATTGGCCTGAACCCCACTTTTCTGCTATGGTTTAAGCCTGCTGGATGGATTTGGCCTCTGGAGGAGCTGCTCCGGGCTCTGGCTGCATGCACAGGGTGTGGAAGGGCACTGTTCTTCACTGGGTGCTCGTTAGCTCTCTAAAGCTAATTGAGAGGTGGAGCTGTGGGAGCACTGGGCCATGTGGCCCTGGTAGCAGTGGGATCCTTCCCCACCCAAACTGAGAGAAAACTGCAGAGGATTTCATCTTTCAGCATTTCCCAAAGACACCATGTGCTTTCATGAGAGAAGCCAAGATTCCCCAATCAATGCAGTTTTTAACTGGAAAGAGAAATCCTCAGCAGCTCCTCTGCTCTGTGTTGCAGGCACAGAGCTGAGCCAGCCTTGCAGCAGGAGCGCTGCTGGGCTGACAGCAGCCGTGAGGGAAAAGGGCTGATGCAGGACTTGCCCCCTTGATTTCCTTGCAGAAAAGCCTTCTTTTGGCTCAAAGGAGGTGTTTCTCCAGGCAGTACCTCAGGCCCGTCCATCAGCAGGCCCTGCTCTGCTGTAGGTCTGTGCTGGGATGGTCCAGAGCCACAGGAAATGGTTCCTCTCTCTGGGATGGTTTTGGCAGCACCTCCTGCTGCACATGATGGAGATGCTGAAAGCTCAGCAGGAGGAATTCACACAGCAGGCCCTGTGCTGCTCTGGTGGGAAGCTTTAAACAAGGAGTAACTCCATGTGTTTGGTTTGAGCTATATAATAATCTAAATTAGGCCAAAATTCTGAGTTGGTGGTCATTCACATCCCATATATTTTCATTTGTTACCAGGTGGAAGAATTGTGGGGAGTGATGGCAGTCCTGCAGTGCTGATCACCAAAGCCTTCGCAGGCTCAACGGGCCAGAGGCTGCAGTTGCTGAATATATTTCTGTTCATTTTTTATTGAAATGGTTTTAGAGTTAGTCAGACCATTATTGAGTGATTGGTGAGAGCTGGAATGTGATATCCAATTTGGATTTCCCAGACACTTTTCCTGAGGCATCTCCTCTGCAGGAGGGACAGGAACACAACGCCTAAGAGCTCACAGTTTTTTCCCCCAGCAGAATCCAGTGGCAGCCTCCTGCTTTTGCTGAGGAAATCATTCCACCAGCTGTTCTCTTGCCCAGCAACTTTCCTTCAGCCTCTTAGACGGAACAGGATAAAAAATAATGGGATGTTGTCTCTTGAAGTTTGTTAGTTTTTCCATTCCATTTCTATTTCTTCCAAGAAAGTTACTCCAACTACACCAGCAGTGCTTTTTGTGACCAATGATTAGGTTAATTTGTCGATTTAAAAAATATATATATGTTTAAATTGATACCTTCTTAGAGGCTTTCTTTCTGTGGCTTTTCCCAGCCATGCTCTTGTGCCTCCTGTCCATATCACTTTGTGGTGATCCAAGCTGTGGATAACATTTGATCTGTGCAGGCTGCAACAAATCCTGTTTGTGGGGGGCCAGAGAGAGAGAATTTTCACCCCCTCCACAGCAAAACAAACCCTGGCTGCTCTCAGATGGTCAATTATCTTAATTGACTTCTCACTATTTATTAACAGATCTTTAATTCATCTTTCATTCTTACCTTCAGATTTCCCCCCAATCTTTCCCCATGTGTGAGACGAGGGGATTTCTATGCACGGGCTGTGCACTGAACAGATGGGTCTGACAGCAATGCCATATTCTCCCACCAAAATTGACAGGATAATAAGTGGAGATATTGTTAAACTTGGCTGTGTTACCATCAGCGCTTGTTTGCTAATATTTCACAGAAAGGCAGACTGGCTGACAGGGCTTTGCTGAATGCATTGGCAGCAGTCTTTTCTGAAGCTTAAAGAATTAGAGAAGAAAAAAGGAGCAGGGATCACTGGAGACCTTACCAAGACCAATCCAGAATGTGATGGGGAAGCTCAGGGGCTGAGGAAGCTCAGGGCTGCCCACCTGACACAGACCTGACCCTCCTGCCAAAGGCTTTTCCATCCAGGCAGCTCCTGAGCTACCCAGAATTACACACAAAGCTTTGTTTGGCAAAAGCTGGGGGTCTCTCCAGATCATGTATGTCTTCAGCAAGTGCAGCCTCTCTGCTGAACTGTGGGCCTGGCACACCTGGGCACACCTGGGCACACCTGGGCACACCTGGGCCTGCAGGGCTCAGAGGCAGCAGGAATGGACCGGGGGTGGCAGCAGCAGCAGGGGAGGATTTGACAGAAAGCCCCTGGGTTTAACTTGGCCCCCTGAGCCACAAAACAACTGCTGGAGCTGGGCACAAGAACGGAATAGCTGCCAGACAGACACGTTAAAGTTGAATTAATCACTCAGACACCGGGGGTGGATCCAGCTCTGGGACTTGCCCACCCGGGTTCTGTCACTGTCCCGTCTGTGCTGCCAGTGCTGGCAGGGACCCTGCAGAGCAGGTTTGTCCCAGCTGTGCTGCCACCCTGCTGCCTGGCAGTGTCTGAATGACACTCAGCTCCTGAAGTGGATCCTTTGCTTCCCAGGGGACAGCTGCAGCCTCAGTGTATGTCATAAACCTGTTTGGAGATACCCAGGGGTGTCAGGTTTGTAAGACTCAATGAAGTATTACAGTCAGAATTGGTCTGGAATTTTTCTCCTCTGTTTCTCATGGGTGGCTCCCCTTTTTTTTGCTATTCCATGCTATATACAAAAAAGGGTGGGGTGTTTTTGTCACTGGGCTGCCCTCGTGGCCTCTCCACGTGGCATCCCTGGCATATGTCACTTTTCACTGGTGAATGTCACTTTTCACTTGTCAATTGATTATGTTGTCAAGACTCACTACACCTGTTGATCTGCAGGGATAGTAGGAAAACAAAAATATCTGTTAAAGCAGTCAGCGTCTTTAGGAGCCAGAGATGAGCGAGCTCTCCTTGGTGGCACACATGAAGTTGGTGCCCCTCCACCCCGGGACATTAATCCCTTGCTCATCCTCACCCCAGCTGTGGGCAGGAGGAGCAGAGAGGGGCTGAACACGTGGCAGTGAAGGTGAGCTTTGAGTCACACCAGGTGTGCAGGGTCAGTCCTTCCCTGGCTCCATCACAGCTCCCACTGCTCCGGGAGAGCAGCGTGGGGACAACTGGGATCTCTGGAATGTTTGGGGATTTGGTTTGGGCTTTGGAGTTTGTTTCTTTGGGGTTCTTTAATGTGAATCAGAGGCTTTGTTCTTCACCCTTTTATAGATGAAACAAATGCCATCTGTGCTGGAGGAGCTGCAGGGTGGCTTTGCTCTCCAGGCGTGTCCTTCCCTTCTGTGTGCTCAGCCTGAGGAGCAGCTCGGGCTGCAGGCTGGCCTGGCAGAGAGAGACTGGAGAGACTGGAGAGACTGGAGAGACTGGAGAGACTGGAGCCTTCCCACTGCTGCCCCAGCTGATGGCACTGGGCTGGGCCCTGGGGCTGTCCCTGGGGCTGGCCTGGGCCACTGGGCAGCTCTGGGGGCTCAGACCAAGGGGAGCAAGGACAGTGTCCAACAGGGGAAAAGGAGTGTCCAGCAGCAGCTAGGGCAGTGCCCAGCAGGAGAAAAGGAGTGTCCAGCAGCAGCTAGGGCAGTGCCCAGCAGCACCTGGTGCCCAGGGCTGGACAGCCCCAGGGCAGGATGTGCAGGATGTGGGGTCACACTCCACTGGGATGTCAGAGCCAGGCATTCTGAGCAGGGTTATGTTTTTGTGCTGGGTGGGAGCATTTAAGGTAAGATTTGATCATTATTTTTCAACTCCTCTGTAACCATGGAGACCAGGAGCTTCCAAAAGCAGAGCAGGAGCTCTCGAGGTGCAGCTGGAACTCGCTCAGACATTTCTGCCTCTTTTGGCCCCTTGTCAAATCCTTTTGTTTTCGGGAAACTGGAACAAAGAATCAGAGCAGCATCTGCAGAATATTACACTTCAAATTAAAGTTCAGTGGGATAAACGTGAGTGGATCTTCATTTGAAAACAAAGAGTAACTCAAAAGCTTCTCTCCCACAGCCCCTGCTCTGAACATGGAGGGTATATGCCAAGAAAATGAGCAGGTACAGCAGATCTCTTCCTTCTGTATAAAACAAAAGCAAGAGGACCTGTACCTGGAAATGACAGAAACTGAGGAGGTGGAAAAATATCTCATTAGTCATATATATTTGAATCTGTGCACTGTTGGATAGGAATAGGAAAGTCTCTATCATCTGACTTGCCATGATTAATTGTTCCCACTGTGACAGGATTGCATTCTGCCAGGTCCAGCTTCAAGGCAAAAACTCTGAGCATGAGTGCAGTGAAGCCTGACTTTGTTTAGCATTCCTGCATCTTGAGCTAATTTTTTTGCTAAATGTACTGCCTTTGTTTTGTTAGATGATCAACAACTTTGTTGTCATCCTTAGTTCCTCACACTCGTGTTCAGAGAGCAGAATTGATTTCCTCAGCATTTGCTTTATTGAATTGCAGTTTAATCTTGGGATATGGCAGCAGAGAAAAACGTTTGGTGTTTTACTTCTGTAATTCATAGCAGGAGCTTTCACTGCTGTCTGTGGCTGAGGAGGCCCCCCAAGAGCTGGGGTGTGTGGAGCCAGTGATTTCAGGTCCAGGGCACATCCCTGAGGGAGCCGAGCTGCTCTGGCCCAGCTCCAGCAGGAACTCTCCCCTCCAGCAGTCCTGGCTTCCCTCCATGCAGGGACGTACACTGAAGAGAGAATTTTCTTGGATGTGGAGCAGACAGTTCTGTGAAGCAGCAATAAAGCCAGCCCTAAGGAGAGCCCATGGATTCCTGCTCCTCCTGTCCTCAGCTGAACTGGTCCAGCCACAGCCTCACTCCTCAGACTGGGAATGCCCAGCAGCCCTCCCTGGGCCAGCAGGATTCTGCAGCAAAGTGTGTTTTACTGCATCACAAAAGGCCAAGAATGTGCAAGTCAGGCTGTGTGGCAGGAGTGCTCACAGCTCCCTGCGTGTGGCAGCAATCCCTCCCAGCAGGGAGGGAGAAGGGAACCAAAGATGTGCTGGGAAATGCATTCGTGGCAATGAAAATTCATTGATTTGTGGTGCAGTGAGTTGTCACGTGTCAGGAGACAGGAATAATGGATATGGATGAATTTCAATAGGATTTTTTAAGTTCTCTGGAAATGATCCTGAGTCACACTGAAGTTCTGTGAGATTTCAGCCCACACAACATCATCTTGTTCAGAGAATTGTTATACACAAAGTTTGAGTAGCTACGGGGGAATTGTTTTCTTTTCTCTGTATTATACAGAAGACTGAATTTATTGACAGGAACGGAAATGTCAGAACTAAATAAATGACTAATTCCTTGCAGCAGTAGAGCTGGTGCCATAAAACAAAGTTAATAAATGACAACTGTTTAGACAGGCTTGAGCCACCCTTACTCTTCCAGGCATTTTAATGGCAGAGGAGGGTTGTGAATTCTTTTCTCTGAAGCCAAGGAGCCGTGGCAGAACCTGGAATTACCTTTAAGATTAGATGATCAGCTTTGCAATGTATTGAGGAAAAAATAAAGGCCCTGTTTTTCTCCCTAAAAAATCAGTGTGCAGGTGTGGCAGGGAAGCAGTCTGAGGCTCAGGATGTGTCGATATCAACATGTGTAGAGGCATCACTCAGCAACAGGCTGCTTAAAAAGCCAGAAGACAAGTTGGGAAGGAGATTTAATAGGGAAGGAAATGATCTGTGTGTTTTGCTTTCCTGGAGCAGCTGCTGTTCATGAATTGAGGCACACAGTGTGACATCACGGAGGTAAAAGGGTGGAGCAAGCAGAATTCAGAGGCAGGAGGAGCTTCAGTGCCTGGGTCACACCCCGTGTCCCTGCAGGGCTGTGGGTCACAGCCCAGTCTCCCCCCAGTGCCTGGGTCATGCAGTGCCCAGCAGTGTCTGTGTCACAGCCCAGTGTCCCTGCAGTGCTCTGGGTCACAGCCCTGTGTCCGTCCCATGGCTGGGTCACAGCCCAGTGTCCCTCATTCCTGGTCACTGCCCAGTGTCTGGCCAGGATGATCAAACCTTCAGCCCAGCACCTTTAAGGTCTTTTCCACGTCGTTCTTTGCCTCCCTGCTCCCTCCTGCTCCTGCCCTTCCCGTGGCTGCCCAGGGCAGGGGCAGCATTTAAACTCTATGTTGCTTGTTCAGAAATAAATCCTAAGGGAAAAAAGTCACTTAGGGAATGTCTGAAAAATCCCAAACTATTTGGAAATTAAACGGTTGTTTTACTTTCTTTCCCATGTGTCTGCTCAAACAAAAATAAGCCTTGGGGTTTTAGAATCCTCAATTTCCATGAGGGACTGTATCAGATAATAATAATAGTAATATTCCCTGAATATATTTGTATCAGTTACCAGCAGCATCAATTTCTCTGGAGAGGGGAAATGATTTTTGTTCTTCTTTTGGGGTTTTTGTATATTCTAAACTATTGCTGCTGGTTGAGGATGATGGTAACTGTTCATGTAACACATGGAATATTTTGACTTCAGTATTTTTGGGGATTTTTATAGCCTAGAAAACTCAATGGCAGTTCACAGCACCTGCTGAAGTAGCAAAGCCTGGTGCTCAGGTAAAAATCCATGAAAAGTTCTGACACACATTTAGAAAACAAGAAGATCTTGCTATCTGCTGATAAGATGATCCAGCAGAGATTATCACATTCCCAAGAAGGTGATTTTCCTCCATTTTTGCTTTAAATCCAAACTTCAAGATAACTTATCAAAAGACTAGTTTTAGAGATTATATCCCTATAAAAATCTTCAAAACTATCTTTTTTTCCCTCAGCCTTCAGGCTTTTGTGCCTGTGCTTTTACTGGCAGCATGATGGTAAAGCTCTTAAGCCCTTACAAAAGATAACATGCTCTTGATGAGGTTTAAAGATAGCTTATTTCAGATTAATTTAAATGAACCCAGAATAAACTGACTCTGAGGAGAGCCTTTTACTGAAATAAGAATTTCAGTATTTTTGCAGCAATTATCTTAAAAGTGGAGTAATTAAAGTGGTAAATTTCTGGGGAAGTGTGTGGGGAAGGGCCTGGAAAATGGATCATTGGCCTTTTATCTTTTGAAGGAGGATTTTATAAACCCATTATTCTTCAAAACTAACACCAATTTGGGGAAATCTCACTTGTGACCTCCTTTGTCATTTGAGGAGCATTGCAGAACACGCTGATTTTTGAGGAAAGATGGGCGAGTTCAGTTCTTTGCTCCCTAAAAACAAGGGGAGGGAGTGGAGAGGTGGGGTAACAGAAATGTGGATTATGGAAATGTTTTTCAGGGCAGGGCTGCTGCAGGAGGCGCTCCCTTCCCAGTGCTGACCTTCTCTCACGTGGTGGTTATTTTAAATAATTTCCTGGCAGCTGTGAGGTATCACCGAGGTGGCCAAGGGAAGGGGAGAGCTGCCTCACTGTTTTCTGTCTGGGGTTTGCGTCCAGAAATCCGAGACAAAATACTATTTATGCTATGTAAACATCAAGTAATGTAATTGATTCTGGAAATGCTTCGTTATTTTTCACTTTTAGCGGTTCAGAAGATTTTCCCCAAATGCTGAGCCGGCCGGCACTGCGGGCAGGGGATGCCACCTGCCGGCTGCCAGCCCTGCCCGGAGCGGCGGAGCTGCCAGGGCACCTTCCCTGGAGGAGCTGCTGGCACCCAGCTGCACCGCTGTGCAGGGCACAGCTGGCACTGCAGGTGTTTAACAGAGAGCGCTGCTGTGCAGGGCACAGCTGGCACTGCAGGTGTTTAATAGAGAGCACCGCTGTGCAGGGCACAGCTGGCACTGCAGGTGTTTGCACCGCTGGGCAGGGCACAGCTGGCACTGCAGGTGTTTAACCACTGAGCACTCCTGGCTCTGTGAGCAGGGCACAGCTGGCACTGCAGGTGTTTAATGGCAGGGCACAGCTGGCACTGCAGGTGTTTAACAGAGAGCACCGCTGTGCAGGGCACAGCTGGCACTGCAGGTGTTTGCACTGCTGTGGCAGGGCACAGCTGACACTGCAGGTGTTTAACAGAGAGCACTGCTGTGGCAGGGCACAGCTGGCACTCGGTGACACTCCCTGCCAAGGCTGGACAGGGCTTGGAGCATCCTGGTCTGTGGAAGGTGTCCCTGCCCACGGCAGGGGTGGAACAAGGAGGCTTTAAGGTCCCCCCCCAAACCCAGAACTGGTTTCCAAAGCTACCCCAGCCAATTCTGGGAGCTCAGTTTGGGGTGAATACAGTGAAGGACCTAGAGACACGAGAAGGGCAGGGAGAGCTCATGCCAAGCAAGCAGCCCAGTCTCTGTTTCTGCCTGTAAATGCTGCCCTTGGTTGCTCAGGGGATCTGAACAGCGGGCAGAGTGTCCATGCTGGCACCTTGGAGCATCCTTGCCTGTGCCAGAGGGACCTGAGGCTGAGGAGGGGGCTTCAGGTGCTTCATTTCCTCTGACTGTGGTGGGATTAGTGTGAAAAGGGGCAAAGGCACCGCAGCGTGGGGAAACTCCTTTTCCAAAGCCCCAAAGAGCGAGTGCATCTTCCCTGAGGAATGTTTCGAAAGCAGCAGGTTCGGTTTGTTTAGGATCCCCAGCCCAGCCCCTTTGCGTGCGCAGAGCTGCCGTGCCTGTGCTGGCTGAGCCTCGGTTCCCTGCACACAGGAGTTTGCTCTGGCCGTCACAAGAGGGAACTGCAGCACCACTTTGGAGCTGCTGTTCTTCACACGCCTTTTCTCCAAGCACTCGCTGTTTGCAGTCATCTTCCTCCTAAACCTGCTCCCTTCTTACAAATGAGATTGTCTTTTAATTCGTGCATTAAATTGTCCATTTTTATTGCTTTTGAGAACTTCATTTCTGGTCAGGTAAAACTTGGTAATATCTTCCCGGCTTTTCAAGGCTTGCAAAGCTTTTTTGAATTAACTGATTTGCCACGGTAAATATAAAAGTGCATTTTTTCCCAGCACAGAGGGTTCAGTTAAAAGGAATAGATAAGCAATAGGAAAAGCAAGGACACAGACCCCTCTCACGTTCTCCTTCAGGTAGGTGGACTGCTGAAGGAGGGAACATCCCCATGGGGGTATGGAATCCGAGAAGCTGATGCCAGAATCACCTGGAAAAGGAAGAGAAGATGACCTGGCTGGTTGTCTGCAAGATGAGTGGAAGGGGGGCAGCCCCTCCAGGAGCACAGTGCCAGGCTGGCACCGAGGTGCCAGGGGTCCAGCTGGCATTCCTGGGGTGAGTCTGGAGTGTGTGGAGCTGCCTGGCACTCCCAGGAACTGCTGGGACACGCTGGGGGGCTCCTGCACCTGGGTCTGCCTTGGATTTGTCAGGGGTTTTCTCCTGCTCTTGAATTTTGTTCCAGCCTTGCTTTTCCCAGTTTTTAAGACCAGGGAGGCCTCATGTGAGCAGATAAGATATCTGCAGGTGTCTCTGCTGGGGAATGTGACTTTAGGGCTGCCTTGTACCCACTTGAGCTGTAGTTTTTTAATACATGATGGTGCTGGGCTGATGGTTGGACTTGGTGATTTTAAATGTCTTTTCCAACATTAACCATTCCCTTATTCTGTGAGAATGTAGAATAAAATATTCTGAAGAAATCCTTCATTTTGCTCTAAAGAGGACAGTGAAATTAGCTTGTTCCATTTTATCCAGTGTTTATGGTCAGCTGGAATGGTCAAATCAAGAAATAAATCTCAGACAAACATGGCATTTTAGAAAGTCTTCCACAGTGTATGATAATGAACACACCCTCTTTTCTTCAGCCAGTTTGTGTTTTGCCATTGTGTTCCTTGCTGGCACAGGCCAGTGTTCTTTCAGATCAAATAAAGATGTTTTCAGCCCGTGTCTGACTTTGCCCAGCACATGAGCTGAATGGCACAGGCCGGTGGCTGTTTGTGAGTGCAGCATCTTCACTCTGGTCAGTTGTTTTCCACCAGGAGATGTGGGGCTGAACCAAGAGCTGGACACACATCCCGGCTGAGCGCTTCAGTCCCTCGTTTTTCAGGAGTTAGACCAAAGGAGCAGCCAAAACTCTGATCCAGTGTGGCTGTTCCCATTGCCGTGCCCAGGATCAGCCAGAGCACGCAGGTAAAAGCCCTGCTGGAGTGCCCAGGCGGCTCCTGGCCCTGCTCTGCTGCCTCCCCTCCTCAGCCACCCTCTGCAGGCGGCTGTCCCTGCCCGCCCAGCCGCAGTGGCACCTGAGGGCTGGCGGTCACTTGGCTGCACTCCGGGGGCTCTGTGTGTCCCGGGGGTGCCCTGGGGCTGCTCCAGCTCTGTGCCAGCGCCGTGGAGCTCTGCAAGAGCTGACTCTGGCTCCTGGCCGGGGCCAAAGTCACCTCCTGCGCCTGCACCACGGAGCCCTCCTCAAACGATTTGCTGCACACAGAGTGCACTGCAGATTGTTTTTTCTCATCCAAAGAAACAGAATGAAGTAATTATTAACTTCATTGTTCTGCCACAGCAGAAAAATCAGATGGAAAATGCAGCGTGGTAAGTTCTGGAGTTCTAACTCGCTCCAGGAGTTAGGATTCAGTGTAAATCCAAGTGACACATTAAATGTCTTTCAGTTCTGAAGAAAATGCCAAGTCGACAGTAAAAGCCACAGCAACAGGTTGCAGTAATGTACAAATCATAACTCACATCCTCCAGAAAGCTGCCATTTCTTAAATTATGAGCCCTGGGCATTTACACTGTGAGGTGGGCTGGGTTCCCTTCCAGAACAATCATCAAGGATGCGAGCAATGGGTGGAGTGTTTCTATGAAGAACCTGAAACCTGGCCTGCGCTGACCCTGATCTGGGCAGCTTTGGTGGCTGAGCTGTGTCTGGGGGGTCAGAGCCCGTTCGGCTCAGGGGGAGGACGTGGCTCTGCTCTGATCACCCGTGGGACGCCGGGCTCCGTGTTCGGCTGCTGCCATCCTGGGCTGCGCCCGGGCCCCTGGGGCTGCTCCTCACCTGGCAGCAACCTGCAGCTCACAGGGCCCCAGCGATGCAGGGGCTGCCCTGCTGAGTGAGCTCTCAGGGAGCTGGGGCCGTGCTGGGCCAGCCCTGGAGGAATTCCCATCCCTCAGCTGCCAGGGGCTGCAGCTGTACAAAGGCAAAGCCCACCTCGGTATCGCTGCTGTTCTGGGGCCCGTGGAGGTCTCTGCACTGTGCTGCTGCTGCT
>QUSF01000086.1:651697-664748 GCA_003676055.1 Chloebia gouldiae
TGAGCCCCGAGCCCAACCTGCGGGCACCTGCAGCCCCTCACGGCCCCACTCCGGTGTGAGCCCCGAGCCCAACCTGCGGGCACCTGCCGCCCCTCACGGCTCGGGGAGGACCCCGGCTGAGGCAGGATCCCCGGCTGAGGCAGGATCTCCGGCTCAGGTAGGATTCCCGGCTCAGGTACATCCCCATCTCAGGTACATCCCCATCTCAGGTAGATCCCCATCTCAGGTTGAACCCGGCTCACCTGGAGCCGGGGGCCCAGCTCAGGTGAGGGCGGTCCCACCTGTGCAGGGCCCGCCTGGCTCTGCTCTCCATCTCCAGCCCCGTTCCAGCTCCCTCCCAGCACCCGAGGCTTGTTTTGGCCCCTGTTCTGTGCAAAGCTGTGCGGAGTGTTGGTCCCTGTGTGAAATGTTGGTTTCTGTGTGAAAATAGAGGCACTCTGGGTTTCCCCCCTCGGTGACAGGCTCTCTCTGCCAAGGCAGATCCTGGGAGCTGTGAGGGATTTGTGGTCTGTGGTTTCTGACCTGTGGGGCTCAGGGGCAAGCACAGACATCTGTTTGCAGAAAATTTGTATTTTCATAATTCCTGCAAAGAACACGCACTGCATTTGGCTCATAATTTCAGTTTATTATCAAAATGTTTTGATCAGATGACAGAAAGCTAAAAGGACATAGGTTTTTAAATAGACCTATTGTAGCAGTCATCTGAGGCATCTAGTACTTGGTTTGGAAATGTCTTTGCTTTGATAAACAAAGCAGTAAGTTCCTTTGCATCTGCATGAGGATATTTAATACATATCATTGCAGATTTAAAGCCTTTTACCCTCTTACTTAAAGCTCCTTCAGACTCTTGCAATCAGCTGCGCAGCTTTCCTGATGTGGGGACTGACACTGATCAGAACACGTACAAGTTATGTGCAGGATCTGAGCCTAAGCACTGACAGTCAACCTGAAAACTCCAATGTTTGTTCCCTCCATTGGAGAACTCAGTTTTGTAGGCTTTATCTTATTGCCTGATACCAAGCTTTAATCCAATTTCCCAGTTCTATGTAGCCACTGATAAAATATGTTACAATACTTCAAGTCAAAAGTGTAGCTCAAGATTTAAATATAAAAACTATGATTTATACATTACTAGAAACTTTAAAAAAGAGCGACTTTAGAGAAAGCAAGATAAAGCTTAGAAAATGCTGCAAGGGTCTTTGATCACAATCTTACAGATTATTGGTACAGAAATTAATAAATTACCAATTTCAGTTGGGCTGGAAAGCTGTAAATAAACTGTTGTAAATAAAGACTTCAGTTAATACACGCTGGAGTAATTAGTAAGAAGTTACTTAAGTACAGCAGGTCTTTGGATTCCTCTTGTATAAATGGTTTCAAGTAAAACTGAAAACATTTGGTAGAACAGATTTCCCGTAACAGCAGAGGGTACAAAGTCTGACACTGGGAAATAAGCTGTCGTCTCTGTGTCGTGTCATGATGGCTAAAATGTGTGTTACTGAGTCCCTTCCTCCCCCGACCAGAAATGTGCACTCCCCGACCGGGGAGATGATGTGCTACACGTACTTGAAAATGAACCCCGTTGCAAAGTGGCTGTGGGGAGGGGTTGCAGTGCAGGTGAGGTGTGGCTGTGCCCTGCCAGGTGCGCCCTGCCAGGTGAGCTCGGTCCTGCGGGCTCTGGGCAGAGGCAGCCAGGCAGCCCAGCGCTGCCTGCGCCGCTGGACGGGTGATCTGGGGCTTGCATTTTACCAGGGATTACAGCCGAGCCGCCAGCATATCCCGCTCAGCTTTCCCCCCTCCTCCCCTTCTCACAATCAGCTGCAAAGGTCTCTTTTCCTGGAAAGCTCCTCGAGGTGAGAGGTTTGCGGCCCGTCACCAAACGCGGCACTTCTTGACAGGATCCATGCTGTCTCTCGTGGTGCATGAGAAGGCTTCTGAAAACTCTGGGGAGTTCTGCAGTGACCCCAGGACCCTTTAAAACAAAGCAACAGGCTGTCATTGCTGCCCGCTGAGGTTGGAAATACCAGCATGGCCCGTATTTTGTGTTGTTGGGTCACCTCACGGCAGTGTGGGGAACGCCCTGCTGCTGAGCTCCGACTGTTGCTTCATTCCACCTCAAGGGCTGCCTGCGTTTTCTTGTTCGGTTTGTCTTGCCCCTGTTGCAACCCCCAAAACACAGGATCTGTCCCCTCCTCATGGCTGGCTCTCACAAGCCAGTTCTTTCACCTACAACAGATTTCTTGCCTGTCAGTGGTTTTCACTGAGGGTTTTTTCAGCTACGTTTTGCTGACAAGTTTCTTGATGAAGAGAAAACAAGACCCTGAATTCAAGGGTTGTGGTGGTAAGTCATCAGTGAATGTTCATTTACATTTTTACACCAACCAAGTTTTAACTGAGATCATGCTGCTCCTCTGGGCGTTCTGCACAGATTTTCCAGTGAATGAGTTTTCTGGCAAAAAGTCTCATACAAACAATGGCTTTCAACTCAACACGGGAGGTGAGTATGAGCCATTCGAGATAAGGCTGATTTTGTATGTGTAATTGTGAACATGTGTGAATAGATCTGCTAAGACTCACTTGTTCCTTCAGGATTGGGAATATAGCAGCACATACCTGTGCAGGGAAACCAGTCAAATACAGACACTGATGGACATTGATTGTGGCCCAGAAGTTCTTTAAAGAACTGTTTCTTTGAGTAATTCATTATTATTCTGAGAATTATGTTCATCATTAGAACCAGGGTGTGCCCACAGAAGCTGAGGTGAAGTTCAGCACTGACAACTGCAATACTTGAATTGTTCTAGAAGGCCAAAAGTGACTCCCTGGTCTTGGGAGCCAGCAGTGGAACAGGAGATGGCACAGAAAAAGGGTCATCAAAAAGCTCATGCATATGGGTGATCTAGCTGTGCTTCACTGCTCCAGTGAACAAGGACTGCTAAAATGGGATGCTCTGCAATTAAAAATTTCTATGAGGAACTGCCTGTCCTACTTGTAAGGAGAAGCAGTTCACTGTCAGTGTAGCAGGGGTTGAAAAGCCTCATTGCACTCCCCACATAATAATAAAAAAAGGCACCTTGGGAGCCTTTGTGACACTTGTGTAGTATGTTATTAGGTGTACATTTTGGGGGTATGCCTCATGAAATGTTTTCTATTTTAGAGCTCTTAGGGAGCCTCATCCTGTAAGTGACTGCCCATTCTGAGAATGTTGTCTGGTTTCTCATGAACACTTGTATCATTGCATATAAAGTTTATAGCCTGTCCTGCGGAGGTACAGACAGCACAGCACGACGTAACATCTCCAGGGCACACACAAACACAGCTTGTTGAGCTGAGATGCTGAACTAGTCAGCTTCAAAGGCCTTGTACCTCATCCAAATCAGATGTGCTGAGGTTCTGAAGAGCCTCTGGAGCCTCATTAGCACTGAGACCAGACAGGAATGACTGTAGGAGCTGGTGCACAAGCTGCCTCTGGGAGAGATCCCAGATAGCACAACCCACCCGCACTGACGCCAGGCGAGAACAGTGAGGGAACAGTCCCTGCTTTCACTAAATAGCTGAGTGTGTGGGATGAACAAGATTTGGTGGAAAGCCGTTGGAAGATACTGGAATTAGTGTAGTGGATTGTATCAGCACAGAGCTTGGCTGTTGTGGACATGGAGCCTGGAGATGACTCAGCCTTCCAGCAGACCTGTGATGGCTGCACTACCACTGATACCGTGGCATTGGACCAAACAGGTTTATCAGAGCACATTGCTACTCTGCTGGTGAATAGGCTGCTCTGACTTCAGATAAAAAGAAAAGATCCTAGTCTGGCTCAAAGGCTTGCACCCTGAGCAGCCACATTTGCTGCATGGCTCTACTGAATTGAGCCCAGCTGATCTTGGGAAGGCTGGCTGAGCACACCAGACACAAAATGCACATCTGCTACGGTACCACAGCACACAGGCTTGCCAAGAGTGAGGGGCAGTGATCTCCCACTGATTCTGCCCATGGCTTCCGTGGAGGATGAAAGTTCATCCGTGCTGTTGGTGTACAAGAACCCTCTCAGGAGCTACTGTGGGAGCCAGGGACTTGTGGATGAGCCCTGGATTCCAGACACAGTCACTGGGACTCTGCAGTAACAGTCACACAGTGACAGCCAGGTGATGCTCTGTGTGTCCTGTGGGGGAGACTGTTCAAAGATGCTCCACAGTGTGGACAGAATTAAGTTGGGTCTTCTCAAGGACAAGACAACAATCCCACATCCTTCCTTTGCCTGTGGAGCTGCCTGGGAAGGGCTCTGCTTCTGTGGGCAGTGCTGGGCTGGAAGGGCCAGGGACAGCCCAGCCCGTCTGTCTTGTCCCAAGCAGCCCAGTGTGCTCTGCCTGTAGAAGTGTGTATGTTAGAGCTCCCCTGGGAAGGGCAGGGTGGCCTCAGCTCGCCCACAAACCGCCGTGTGTCAGAGGTGTTACACCCCAGCCCTGCACGGGGCTCGCTGCCTCTGCTGACCTGAATTTGCCTGGGCTGTGCACGTCTGTCTTGATGGAGTTCACTGCATATTCTGGTCTGTACGTTCCACACCACACCTGCACAGGTAACAAAGAAAAGCATCTTAGCCTAAGATTTTATAGCAAGAGACCTGCTGTCATTTAACTGTGAAACACTGAATATTCACAACAATAAATTCCATGTTAGAACATAGAGAACAAAAAGGGGATATTTTGTTAAAAAAAGCACGTCACTGTCCTCAGACAAAGGCACTTGGGCACAAGGCACATCCTACCAGGCTTACAAGTGGCTGAATTAATTTCTTTAGGGAAGATAAAAATCACCTAACAAGACTTTATTTTCACTGCTTTGCAGTGAACACTGCTCAGCTCTGCCAGCTCTCAGTTAGCCCACGGCAGTGAGCCTGTTCTGACTTGCTTTTAAGCTGCAATGTCAAGTGGTTTTCAAAGCCCTCAGGCAAGAAGTAAAGGATACCTGTGCAAAGTTCAGAAAAAACAGCTGTTTGTGGTTCATGTCAAGACCAGGAAGAAGTTTTTCTTTTCCGTGCTTTCTCACAAAGTTTTCATAAGCCTGTAGAATGAAGTGAGTAGAAATGTTACCACTTCCAACATTTTTCCAGTCAAAATGAAATGATGACAAGGAGGAACATGGATTCTTTGACATAATTATTGTGGTCTGCCTTGGCCATCCATCCCACATGTGCCACTTTGAAGCAGAAGACAACAGGGCCATTTCTTAGTACTGTGCTATCAATTATCTAAAGCTGCATTATGAAAAAGAGACTTTTTTTCCACTGTGGGTTTTTTGGGGTTTGTATTTTTTAAAGTGAATTGCAGAAGGCTTTAAAGCCTTGCCATAGTAAGAACAGCTGCTTTCATGTTTCTTATGGAGACGTGTCAAACGATGTGTTGTTAGTGTATCATCACTGATGAAAGAGGCTGGAGAAATGTTCTGCCTGAAGTCAGTGCCAAAGCAACGCATGAGTAAAGCCAATCAACTGCCCAAGCGCAGCTGAGGAATGAACAGATAGCGGGTCCATGGAAAAGGCTCTGGAAGTTTCCATGGATAACAGCTGAACGAGAGCCAGCAGTGCCACAGCACTGCAAAAAAGGCCAGTGTTGTACTGGGATGTGTAAACAGGAGTGGCTTATATGAAATACATGAAGTAATCCTTCTACTCCACTCGGTGCTGGCCAGGGCTCAACTGGAGTGCTCTGTCCAGTTTTGGGCACTGCCCTTCAAGAAAGATGTGGACCAACTGGAGAGAGGCCAGAAGAAAGCAGCAAGAATGAGCAGAGGTCCAGCAAACATGACCTATGAGGAAAGATCGAAAGAATTGGGTTTGTTTAGTCTAAAGGAGAGAAGTCTGGGCCTTGAAGCATGTAAGTCTTCAAATATGTGAAAGGTCACAGGAGAGAAAGGAGCAGATTGTTGTGTTTGAACTGTTGGGGGCAGAGCCACAGGCACTGGGAGTGCCACGAGGAGGCAGCGGGAATGCTCCTCTGGGAGGCTGGAAGGATGCAGAAGGGGTTGATTCTACCTGCATGGAGAGGGCACTGGGATACCGACCTCTCAAGATTCCTTTTGGATCTTTTTTACTGTTTACATGATGTCATAATAATTTTTAATACTTCTGACCTAATTTTTCTGGCTACTCCCATTCCTTTCAGAAAGTGTATCCCCTTTCATGGCTTTGTACTTTGCACAAATATTCCAGTAACCAAAGATCAGACTAATCTAATAAGCCTGATACCTCTTTTAGGCTTCCAAATCATTCCTTAAATTCTCATTAATAGTTGTCTTTGCCCTCAAACATGTCCATTTCCAGTGAGAGCTTGGAGAATCGTGAGTTGGCCCATGCATCCCAGAGCTCTTTGCTGAGCAGTGACAGCTCTCAGCTGTCAAGTGCTGAGTGCTTTGCCACAGAAGGTGTTCAGGGAAGGAGGATCACGATGAGGCTTGCAGCCATCAGATTTGTGAATAACAAGGAAAGCTGACAGAGAAACTGACTTGCCACTCTCTTCCAGATCATGTCCACCAAAAGAACCTGTGTCTCTCTGTCACTCTCAACAGCAGCCAACCTAAGGAGTCCAGCAGCTGTTTGAGGAAGAGAAGGGAAGCAAAGCCAAAAAGTGTCCAGCTCCCATGGAAGGCTTAGTGCAGAGAGTCCAGTGTCTTGGGATACCAGTACAGAGGGCCCAAGTCACCTGTACAAGATGAAAAGCAAAGTGTTTGTGTTTATGGGTCAGAAGAAAGTCATTCTGCCCCTTCTTCCTGGCATGAAAAACCTGGTGAAAGACAGCCAGAGGCAGACAGCTGCTGGTATCAGCACTTTTTTTAGGTCATGGTCCAAGTGTGAGCCAGTGAATGTTTCCATTCCACACATTCCTTATTCACAAAGGGGAAAAAAATTGAAAAAGAGTTCCCTAGGAACAGGTAATCCATAGCCTGACTTGATTAACAGGATGAGAGAAATACCACAGCTGGCTGGTAGATTTAATCCAGGCCTTGATGGCACAGAAGGGCTGGTCCTGTCCCTAACACAGAAATGGTGTTTCTTCTTCCAAGGCTCTGAAACGGATTTTCTTAGTCCCTGACAGTTTCGGCTAAAATAGAAAAAATGGATATTTCTTACCTTGTATGCTTGTCTCACACCCCCATTATCAGCAATGTTTTCTCCTAGTGTGTTGATTCCACTCAGCTGTAAAAAAGGAAAGTATTGGTTTCTGAAAAAAGAAAAACAACTCTTCCAGGACCTGTAACACCAAACTTTGTGCATTTTCCATTTTCTAAAGGCAAGAATTACCTTAAAATCTGAAGGTTTAGCAGAAGATTATGTTAAAATCTCTGAAAAGCCTTTATGTCCCTTGTCTCAAAATCCATGTTTTGAGATACTATTGTTTTTCTAATCCTCTTCCTTCCCCTCCAGGCAGCTTTCTAGGCTCTGTATCTCTTACCCAGATTTTCTGCTACTTAGTCATTGCTCATTTATTCTTTTTCTTTTCTCCTTGTCTTTAATCCTCAGTTTTTTTACCACAGTTCCAGTTAGAGGAAGTGGACAGAATGTAGTCTGTAGACCAAATTAAAATTCAAACTCCCAACTGCTGAAATTGTCTGTTAACAGACATCAGCAAACCTGCCAGAACATATTCTTCTGTACAGTAGGCAAGTTCAGTAGCTTCTTGGTAGCCAGATACATAGAAGATCTCTATTTAGCAGGTATTCCTAAGTCAGTCAAATAGCACCAAAGATCATGAAGCTTTGATAATGGGAAATATCTAATTTTATTTTTAAAAAACCCTATTTTAACCTTTGGTCCAACATATTGATTAATGATAGTCAAAGCTTCAAAATCTAGAATCATCCATTGACTGAATTTAATGTGTGAATAAAAGGGCACCAAAATATGTTGAAATTCTCTTCTCTATTTTTACTGGCCTCTCTCTGAGTTCCCACACTTCAACACATGTTTTGGGAACACCTCGGGGCTGGGAGTTTTATCTTTTCCCCATCCTGTGTGATGGAATATGTTGTCAGGCTGTAAAAAGCCAGCCAGTGGAACTGAGAGAAATAACTGCTTGTGCCTTCCATGTAGCACTGCAAGCAGTGCTGTCCCACCAAACCAGTCTGGGCAGCTCCACAAACAGCACCTACGTTCTGTCCACCTGCCAGGTCCCACGAGAAGTTCCCATACTGGTACACCATGCACTGGGACAGCTCCTTGAAATTCCGTGCTGATTCTTCAGTCCACCAGTCCGCAAGGTCTCCGTTCTCATTAAAATTCCTGCCTGTAACAGTACGTTAAACAGAGTTATTTATATGAGAAAAGAGGCTTTGGTGCAGTGAGGAGGGGAATGAGCAAGACTTTGGATTGTGCTCTTGGGAGAGCGATACTGTAATGCCTCAGAAATCCAGACTTCATCTGACATATGGAAATTCATGTCCCTCTCACGTGCTCCCTGGAAGGACTGAGCACTAAGCATGCCAAACACCCTGTGCACGGAGTGTTTTGGCACCAGCAGCTCAGTGCCTCACCATTGTCGTCGAAGCCGTGCGTGATCTCGTGCCCGATGACCATTCCTATGCCGCCGTAATTCAGGGATTTCGGCTGGGAGGCACTGAAGAAAGGGGGCTGCAAAATGCCTGCAGGGAAGACTGAAAAAGAAGCCACAGCACAGTTAAAGCCCTGCCCATTATCCTGCAGGTACAGTGGGGCCAGACTACTTTTATGGGTTCAGCCAAAACCAGCCTGTTCCCTCCAATCTCTCAGCAGCAACAAGTGACTGACACGTGGGAATGCTGTGGGACAGGAGCAACAGAGCAGCAGGACCATTCCCCTCCTCAGACACTTCCAAAATCATGACCAGCTTCTGCTTTGTTACTCTTTTGCTCTGCAGGAAAAAGCAGTTTGTTCCAATTTACATCACTTAGCAGTCACAGACTTCAGTCTCATCATTGAGCAAACCTCACAACATTGTGAGAAGTGGGAGGGTGTCCCCCAAGAAGAATAGATTATTTGATCATTCCGTCACAAATCACTCTCAGAGACAGGAATTTATTCTTCCCTTGAAAATACAAGTAACTCCCACTAGAATCAATAAAAATAGGCCAAGCTGTCAATAAAAGAACTGGAACAAAGCAGTTCCATTTATGCACTTCTCTGCTCATTTTTGTAGGCTTCTTCTACAAAACAATTCATTTAAAAAGAAACTATGTTGCAATTCTGATCTTTTTATAAAGTAAGAGTAATAAAATACTATAAAATATTCAGTTCCACTTAGTAACTCGTGAAGGCCTTTTCCTGTGTCCCTGCTGCCGCTGCAATATGAAGTTTTAATTCTCCCTGGGAAGGAGGTGGATGTAACTCTACACAACTTAAACAGACAGAAGGAATTGGGCGGCAGTCCTCACACAGCAAAAGAAAGAAGATTGATACTTCTTGCATTGCAGCATAAATCCAGTTCAGTGCTAGGCTGTTCTTTCAGGACAAGGAAGAGCCGTGGGAAAACCAGCAAAGAGGTCAGAAATCAGCCAGGTGTGCTGTGCATGCAGGCTGCTCCCAGAGCAGCGCTGGTGTGTGTGGAACCAATGCCCCCCGTTCTGTCCCGTTATCAGCAGCATGCCTGCTGTCAGCAGTGTGAGAGAGGCCCCTGGAGCTGCTGCCTGTGGAAGCTGTGCCCTGAGGGGCTCCCTCATGGCCTGATGGATGGAGCAGTGCAGGTCAGACCATACCCAGGTGGAGGGACAGAGCTCCAGGTTCCCTACACACCATGCACGGGACTCCTCTTTAGAGGTTTTTTTTAAAGTCTAGTTCTAAGCTAATTCAGACATCACTCTAAAGATCAGACTGCTTTAATTATCCTGTGCATGCCATAGTTAAAGGATGAGGTAAGAATTTATGACTCACATTAACTGCCAGTCACCAGTTTCAGTCTTCCACATCATGATTCCTTTCCGACAAATTACTGAACAAAGCTATTTTAAACAAAGCCTTCTGGAAGGTTTTGTGTTAACTGTTCAGTCAAGAGAGAAATGCTCACATCAAGAAATAATCTTGTTGCATTTCTCTGCAGAGCCCTGCAGGACAAGATTTTTCCATTTTTTAGACTTGTTTTCAGGAATTACAGGTGGATCACAGTACCTCACTGATGGCCTAGAAAGGACACTGCAGTCTGTGACATTTGGATGACTAAAATTTAAACACTATTTGCAGAATGGACGTGACAGAAATACTGAGAAGCTTAATTAATATTGTGAAATGTTTTGTGACTCTTGCGAGCCTTGCAGCACTGTGAAGGGAGCTGGGATCACTCACAAGATGAGAAACCTTGGGGCCTCCATGAGGTTCTAACCTTTAGCCAGAATGGACAGGGGTTTTTATTTTCATGGATGGTTTTGGGTAGGCTGGCATTAGGAATCTTTATACTCAAATTTGTTATGTCAAGATCATTTCACTTCCTGATTTTAAAAGTACATACATACATACATAAAGAATAGATAATCCAGGCATCAAGAAATAGGTAAACCTTACCTATCTGATTCCTGCTTGCTGAATAAAAAGCATTGACAACAGCAGCTCCACTTATCCACCTGGTAACACCAGAAGAATAAATGTTAGTATTTTAATTGTTAATGACAAAGTCAATGATTGCTGGAATAAGCCTAGAAACTGTGTAACAGAATCACAGAATATTTGAAGTTGGAAGGTACCTTCTCCTATGAAAACTGGATAAAAGACGAGACAGAGTGTTATGAAATACTTACTCCTCTTTGTCCACCTTTTCTCTAAGCTTTTTCAACCTTTTCTTCTGGGTAAATACTAAATTTTGAATAATGTTTTCAAAGTATTCTTCTTCTTTGTAGTTCAACTAAAAAGAAAGGGAGGAGTTAGTGGTGGTGTTACTGATTGGGGATGAAAGACACATGGATCAGGAAAATCTAGTCTTAAGCATGATGAGCTAAGAACACATTTCTAAGAATATTTTTTGATCTACAGTTAGCCTTGGTTTGAAGAGCTCTGCTACACCACAGAGTTGATATTGCAGCTGGATCTATGTTAGCAGCTGGGTAATTTTTCCAGAGTCCTTCATTCTCTCTTTCTACACATACTTTGAGTGGAGTTCAGCAGCGTTGGTGTTGCCCTTAACCTCTGGGGCTGCCTGCTGCAGACCAGCAGTTTGGTAAGGAGCAGCTCCACCGCAAAGCCCGATCAGCTCTGTGCCTGTGCACGCCCTGCACCCAGTGCTGGGCCAGCCTGTGCCCGGGGAATGCTGCACTGAACACTGCTGGCTCCATCCGTGCCCTCACACAGTGCCAACAGAACGTGGACGTGTCCTTGGAATGCCACCAGAGCCTGTCACACCTGCGTGTCACCTCCGGAGCTGGGCCAGCCCTACAGGCTGGCTGGGCACACCTCCTGCTTCCCCTGCAGCTGGGCACACAGGGCTCGGTGGGGCAAGGAAAGCAACGACCCTTTTCTTCTCTGAAACCCCTTTTTAATCCTCCTGCCTACTGTGCAAACTTACCTCCTGATACTCGCTGTTGAGCTTGTCATTATCTGTCACGATCTCATTGGGATAACCAATCCTCTCTCTAATTGCTGTTGCCTAGGGACAAAGGAATTTGATATCCATAGTAAATCCAGCCATGTTTTTAAATAATATATTATCTAAGAAAGGCAATATGGAAGCCACTGCAGAAACCGCAGGATATTAATTACATATAGATTTTTGTTTAAATTTTTTATTCATGGAAAGCACAAGTTTATGGGTTTTATCCTGTTCCTCCTAATAGCTGGTCAAATCACCAGAAATCATTCCTTCTCATTTTCAGTACTGTTTTTCTCTAGATATTCATTATCTAGCTCCTTAATCACTGATTTGCCTGAAAGGTCCTAATCTTATATACAGATTCTTCCTCTTTTGTGTGCCTATCTCCAGAGGCCCCTTCCCTTGGAATCCTAAACTGTTGTGCCTATATGAGCATAACTCCAAAAGTGTTTGTATTATAATATAGTGATAGAACTGACTGCTTATCTTTTGTCAGGACAAACAACTGAAATACTGATTTTTATAGAACTACACATTACCAATATTTCAGACAGAACATACTTTTTGTTCGGCTCTCTTTTTGGTCACTGCGTCCATCCAGGGAAGTTCATCTAAGGTCTTTATAAAAACATCACGAATATCTGCAATCATTTCTTCAACCTGGAAAAAACATCAGAATGTTACAAACTCACAGAGTAAGATGGTGAGCAATGCAGGTCAGTCATTCAGGTTACCAAAACCTAATAGACATTGCCCCGCTGGATGCTGTGAATCTGAGGGAATCGCTGTGGTCATGCCAACCCCAAAAATGGGTTGTTTCACACCAGCACTCCAGTGGTGATCGCAGTCAGCTAAGGCTTCACTTCAGGTCCATTTTCAGGCAGTTTCTGTGTGGCTGAAGGTGAACAGAAATGACCAATTGCCCCTGTGCCCAGTGGTGGCAGGATGTGCACTGGTGTTGCTCTGAAAGAGCAGCAGTGGCTGCTGGTGCCAGCGAGTGCTGCTCCTGGGATGTGAGGACTGGCTCCTGCACAGCTGCCTGTGTACCTGCCCACGGCAGGCGGGGGCTTTCTCAAAAACCTGCATTTTTACACCTTTGTAACAACTGTCACCAACGCTTCGATAAAAACTTGAAACCAAACCCACTTTGGTGCCGCCGCAATGGAAAGTGCGACCCAAGCCATGCCAGGCAGGGCACGGCGGTGACGAAGGGCCGCTTTGGTGGCACTGAGGGGCTGAGGGCTTTACCACGTGTTTGCTGTCCCCAGCAAAGGCCTCCTCCACGTAGAGCCGGCCCACGGCGCTCTCCATGTTCCCGTTGACGTAGTTGGCGCAGCGGCGCCACGCGGCAGTCTCAGAGCTGGTGCCGTAAAGGGCCTGTGGGACACACAGCAGGGCCAAGGGGGCTGTCAGAGCGGCCTCCTCCTCCTCCTCCCTGCAGACACCAGCTCCATGAACCTTCCTGGGGCACCTCCCTGCTCCATGAACCTTCCTGGGGCACCTCCCTGCACATC
>QUSF01000086.1:664758-690592 GCA_003676055.1 Chloebia gouldiae
CTCCCTGCTCCATGAACCTTCCTGGGGCACCTCCCTGCACATCCCTGATCCGTGACCCTGCCTGGGGCACCTCCCTGCACATCCCTGCTCCATGTCCCTGCCTGGGGCACCTCCCTGCATACACCAGCTCCATGAACCTTCCTGGGGCACCTCCCTCCACATCCCTGCTTCATGAACCTTCCTGGGGCACCTCCCTGCTCCATGCCCCTGCCTGGGGCACCTTGCTGGACTCTCTCTAACGGGAGGATGGCTGGAAAAGCTCTTACAGAGGGACAAGTTGTGCTGTGGATGTACAAAGAGCTTCCATGTCCAGTTGCTGAGATTGGTCAGCATTTCCTTAAAAGCACTGAGCTATCAGCAGGATCGAGTGACTGAAAAGCAAGACTGGGGCCATAATGTTTGCCAATATGTTCCTTTGGATGATGAAGAGTTTCTAACGAGTCAGTCAGAACTGTGATCCCTTGCAAATAAATGGGACTGTTCCGATACTAAAATGGGGATTAATTTAGATTCAGAAAAACAAGAGGCCAGGTACCAGAGCAGTGCTTTCAAATCCACTCAGCTATCAGGCATACATCCCATAAATTATAGATACACTCCAGCAGAGGCTCAGCAAACACATCTGGCTTTTGTGTGCGAAATCCCAAACACATTAAATATTTATATACTACACCTACATCAAAAAGCTATCAAAAAGCTAGCCTCACAAAAGGTATCATTAAATCTTAGGGAGAGGTGAATTTCTGCACCTTACGGAAAGCAGTCCTCGTGTCCCTGTAGTCCCGGCTGAGGCTGTTGACAAGATCCATCACAAACCGCCAGGCCATGTAATTCTGAAGGTCTCTGTTTAACAAAACAACAATAATAAGCTGGTGATGTTTTGAGGCTTTTTAAGTTTTCTGGAAAGCAAATGCAAATGCCATACTGAACACACCTACCTGGAAGAGTATTTTACAAGAATAGACCTGAGCTTGAGAAGGTAGTCAGGGTCATAAACAATGACGTGTTCCGTGTGGTCAATGTTGACTTGCACAGTTGACATGATGGCATTTATGAATTCTGACCAGCTGAACACCTGGAAAATCAATATGCATTGTGATACAGTTCGATCATAAACAGATTAAATATGTTTGCATGACACATCTGCTCTGCCTTTCATTTCCCTAGTATTTGCACTACTTATAAATGGGCTCATTGTAACACTAGCTGGCCTGAGATCATTTATAGTTCTAAATTGTTGTTAATATAGGGAGATATTTGGCAGAAAGGGTAGAGAAATTGTTTTGATTTCAAACGAACACTTTTTTTTTAATTTTTAAAGTTTCTGTTCTGCCTATTACTTTAAAAATGTTGGTGATTTTCCCCTGCCTGTGTCTTTGGAAAGGTTTGTTGGAAGAGGTAATGTCTTCCATCAGACAAGTGGAGAGAAGATAAGCTCTCAGGAACAGTCACTGCAGGTCTGGGAGAGAAGCAGCAAACTTCAGGCTAATCTTGGGAATAATTGCTGTTCTATCCTTAGACATTACAACACTACCAACTCCCATCAAGTGTCTTTTGAGCATTTTGCAATAAATTTAAATTAGTGCTGATCTGCAGCACCCCCCAGGAACTAATAATAACCAGGGCAATGCCATTCTGTGACAGGAGTTGTTGTTTTCTGACAGGATGACTGTAATGGTAACCAACTACACCTGTGGGAGACGGTGAATTATGAAACCAATTAAACCAGGCAGGAGGGAACTGTCAGAGAATTAAAGTCAATAAAATTGCAGTGCATATGAAAAAGTGCCAGGAATAACAGTGTTTCATTGCACCTCACTGGCCTCAGAAACCCCATGAGAATAAAAACTGCCCATGTTCAGGACGACATTCTGCTCTGAGGAGACAGAGCTGCGTTAGCAAAGCTTGGGCTGGTTCTCAGCTGCACTCTGGTGCCAGGAGTGAAAGGCTGCCCTGCACAAACAGCACATGGCTGAGGCTGAGAGCAGAGCTGACACCTCCCCGGGGAGCTGCGGTGGGAGGCATGTGGAGAGCTGTCCTACTTCATGGGCCTGACAGCCTGGCTCCTTTCTGCTTGCCTCGGGAGCAATAATTACAGAGGCCATGTTGGACAAACTGCATTTTTGTTCTGAATCTGCAGCTCTGGATAAACAGAGTGGGGCTGAGTAGCCCACTAAACATCCCTGAAGCAGCTGGTGGCTACCGGCTGGACTTCTGTCCAGACATGAGGGCAAGGAACAGATCAGAGAATCACAGAATGGTTTGGGCTGGAAGGCTCTTAAAGATCATCTATTTCCAACCCCCTGCCACGGGCAGAGACACCTCCCACTGGAATTTTTTTTCCTTTGGACTTTTCTGTCTTTTTATGTTGAGGCAAATGGGAAGCTGTGCCTTCGGGTTAGGAGAAGCAGCGGGTGCAGGATGTGCATGCAGTTCAGTGCCATCAGAGGAGCAGGAAAGACTCTGCACCTCAGGGATCCTGCTCAATTGCAAATATGTCATGTCTTTAACTGAAAAAAAAAAATCCAGGCTTCACTGTTTAATCCCATCAGTGATAAATGAGAGGTTAAAATACCAGGTTATTGATCACTCACCTTATGATTGATTTCCAGTGAGAAGTTGTTTTGGAGTTCTGCCAAGGTCATTTTATTGTACAGAAGAAGTGGATCATTTCTGTCTTCAGATTTTGTTGTTGCCTGTCAGAGTTAATCAGGAGAAAATCACTGAGTACATTGAGTCAGTTCCCAGGAGTTTTGGTTCTGAGCAGGGTGCACTGCTGCCCTGTGTGATCTTTGTGACCCAGGGTACTGCTGGGGAGGCACAACAGTGCCCAGCTCACACAGCTCTGTGCTGCTCTGGGCACTGGCAGTTTGCACTGCTGAGCTCAACATCTGCATCCACAGGAGCAGATTTTACCCTCTTCATGTGCTTTGAAAAATCAGTTATGCCAAGCCTCCTTTTATCCTTCTCTTCCGCTTCCTCTTTCCTATTCTATTGTGCATTCAGTGGGTTTTTTCTGTGTTTTTTTTTAACAAATTCCCAAGAGCACAATGCCAGCTCTCTTCAGTCACATTCAGGCTGATAGTGAGTTTTGGATGAAAGGTTAAAATCCCAGGCAGTGGCAGCTGAACTCCAGCAGCACCAACTGCTGCAGGGACATTGCAGGTGTGAGTTCCCTTCATACTCCTCTTCAAAGCCTTTCTTCAATTAATTCCCTTTTTGATAATAATTGCCTATCTCTGACTCAAGCCCACAGGTGTGTTTCTCATGAAAATGAAGAAAATCAAAATCAGATGGTTTTAGTTTATATAAATGGTTTTCCCCAGTATGTAACCTTACTATCAGCGTACCCTCAAAAACAGCTGGAGCTATAAAATATGTATTCAGCCTGTTTCATGGTCATCCTCAGCTTTGGGTCCTGCTGCAATGGTTAATAATAACAAGTCATGGTTTGCTCATAAATGCCTTTGGTTTTCTCCATGCAAATTCAAACCCTCGCTATTCCTCCAAAGTCAAATTCATGGTATTATTTTTCCTTTGTCCTTTTCTTTTAAGGGAGAACAGTGTTTGGTAAAAAATGCCCTTGGAACAATCAGCATTGTGGAGCAGCTTGTGCAGCACAAACATGACTTTGTGCTCACAGCAGGCCCAGGGCTGGGAATCTGCTGCTCTGGGATCCAAACAGCCCACAGGGCAACAGGACAGAGGGAGGAGAGACCCCAAAGCATCTCCCAAAACTCGCACTCTCAACCAAATCCCAGGTCTGTCTCTCTCTGCTCTTGCAGCTTCTGTGAGCTGATCAGGATAAAACATTTTGTTCTTTGGAAAACAGCTGCCTCAAATAGTTTCCCTTGCTCCTTCCAGGACACAGCTGTTCCTTCAGGTGTAACAGGCTGCATACATTTCTACTCCCACAAAACAGCATCAGCAAGGAAGTTAACTTTACAGCCAGCTCTCTTAGGTATTATGAAAAAAGTCAGTTATTTAAAGGATAGTTTAAAGATGTTTTCCTTACACTGGCAATCTCTTTCTCCAGGTCCATGACTGTTCTCATTTGTGCAGAAATGTCACTCTCATTGACAGAAATATTTCTTTCTTGTAGGATTAGTTTAGCTACAGAAATCATGAAATCAACATAGGCAGAACATGCCTGTAAGAAAAAACAGGAACAGTTTAAAGACAAAACTCTTCCAAGTAGAGCATACCTTAATTATCTTCAAGATTTCATCTTCATTTTTATGAACTACAGTTCTTCATTCCTTATTTAAACGGGTCAATTTTATTGGAAATAGTGTTAGGTCACAACTAGAAGTTAACTGTGAACATTCCCTCAGGAGCACTGCTGGGTAACTGGAGCACTGTTCAAAGCTGAACACTCCCAATGACTGAACTGTTTTCATTATTTAGAATGAGACATTTGTATGTCCATATTTAAACCATCACCCGTGTTTTTTCTAGCTCACTTTAATTACAGCTTCCAAAAATACCATTTCCAAAGAGCTGTGTTCCCAGGAACATACAGCGAGGGAATTGGCTTTGTGGGAAAAGCACTCCCAGAAAAGCTGTGAACCTCCTGGAACTGTTAGAACTCAGGCTGCTGTATGCAAAGTTAGGTGTACTAAAGACAATTTATATGAAATCTAACATTGAAGAGTTCAGTAATGATAAGAATGTAAATACAGCAGCAATTCTCTGAAATGTCACACAGCCAAATATCTTAAGGTGTCATCATATTTTATGGAACCTCTGTTTTATAGTAATTCCATTATTATTTGTAATTCTAATTCCTCATTGGTAAGTCACACTCATTTTTTCTATCAACAGAAGTGCTGTTTTCAATGCAGATAAAAAAACATACATAGTGCTGGATCAGCTACCAAATAATAAATCTGGTTTAAGCAAAGTAACCTATCAAAACAGTGATTAAACCTAGGATTAATAAGGTGTGCATGTCATCAGCTTTACAGACAGAAATGTTTTGGTACGTTCAGCTCCTAGCAGGGGACACACCTCTTTGGTGAACGTGTGCTGCCATTCCCTGTGCCCTCCTGGGCACCAGGCTGTGCCACAACAAGCCACAAAAGACAGTGCACACCAGCACTGTAAAAACCATCACAAAATTCTATATAGCTACTACCTCAAATAAGTTAACAGAGATTGTTAGGTACCAGTCAGTGACTTTATTTTTCTCCTAAATGCAGCTCTTAAGTCAGGTAGCAAAGAACTAAGTCAGCTAATGTCATCTGGACTGTATAAATAGTCTCAGCAATTTCAGTGGAAACTTAAGACATTGGAATCACTCCTGTGGGAGCCATCCTGTATCTTACAAGAGAAAAAGATTTTAAAATTATCCTATAGGCAGATCCCACCTGTAGCTCTGGGGTGGAAGTGCTGCTGGGGGCAGAGGCCTGGAAGGGGCAGGAGGCAGAGGTGATTTTGCTGCAGCTCCTGGAGCAGAGTAAGAGCAGGAAGCAGAGCCAAGAGCAGGAGAGGGCTGGGAGGGAACAGCTCTCCTGTGGAGCCATCCTCTTGGGAGGACATGGGGAGCCTGCCTGCCAGTGGTAAAGCTGCTTTTCAGCAGCAATTCCTCCTCTACCTTCCACAGTGCAGAGCTGATACTCAGGCAGGGCAGGGGACAGCAATTGCCTCTCAGTGCTGCAGTTAGCACAGCACATGGAAGGAGCAGATGGTGCAATGTGAGTCAGCTCCTAAAGGCCATCGCACATGGAGCTGGGCAGTTCAGAGGGCAATGATTGTCTTCATGAGCATGTGGTCTGTAACTAAAGGTAATCACTAGTAACTGCTGGCACATCAGCAAAATACCTACAAAGCCCAAATGGCCTGTACACTTCCTCATTGCTTCTGCATTTAATTACATATAAGGAACATGGTTAATTAAAGGTCACTGTGGTAGCAGTTTCACTCCATGACTTCAGCACAGACACCCATCAGCCCTCAAGGACTTAAAGCACATCCAAGATTAGCAACAGGGATACAGTGTCAGTGCTAACAGGTTAATGAGACCATAGAAGTAATGAGTAAACAAGAATTAAAGGAGACCATACGAGATTTCAGGTATCTGAACCATTTCTATGCTATCACATCCTTTTGCTGCTGTGTTTTAGTTCAGCAGTTGATGTAGGAGATTGTGATCTTTTCAGATCCTTCATGCAGCAAAGTGTCTCTGGTTCTGAATGTTCTGTTCTTCTTTCCAAGCTATTCCTGGTAGAAGTAGTTCACCTGCAGCATTTGCCGGTTGCTGCCGGTCGGTCACAGCTCAGAAGTGACCTCCTTTTTGCAGTGACAGAACAGGGCTGATCATGACCACTTGTATTCTGTTTAAATACAACTCTGACAGTCAGGGGATAGCTTTTGATCCAGCTGTGAAGCTCTATAACACACCTACATTGTTTCATGTTTATCTCCTTCCAAAGGGTCTTAAAAAGTCAAGCAGCTGCCTTGGAAAGCGAGGCTAAAACCCGAGAACTGTCACCAGCGGTGTGCCAGCTCCCCCTCACCTCTTGGTAGGCACCAGTGCACTCGTAGTAGTCCCGAGAAGGCAGGCCCAGCCCAGGCTGATCGATCTGGAAATGCAAATAAAAATGAGATGTGCTTAAGGGGAGATGGCAGAGCATTGTACTGTTCTTTTGGTAACTACAGGTGCTGATGCTTCACTGCCCAAATCACTTGCTGCCCACAGGGGTGTTCCTCTCTCATCCTGTCACCCACCTTTCTTTCACTATTTCATTCTTGTTAAACTTTTGGTTTTTCTTTTCAATCTTTTTCTTCTCCTGTTGCTGAGCACTGCAAGGCCCTGGCAGGCAGTGTGAAAACAGGTGAACCACAGATGACAGAGCAGCCCAGAGATGAGCCAGGCAGCTCCTGCATCTCTGAAATCCCTGCAGCTGAGGTGCCCACGGCTCCATCCACCCTCTGACAGGAGAGATTGGCCCTTTGCTCCTCCTTTGCTGCATCCCAGCAGTCAGCACCCCTTCTCCTGCCTCGTCTGCATGTTCAGGTTTCAGAGATGACCTTTCTGTGTCTGTCATTCCCGTCTCACTGGCAGGAACAGAGTATGAGTGCACAGAACAAAGATGTCAGCTTGGAGAACAGACAGGGAACTGTGAAACCCAGAGCTTCAGCTGAAAACGACATTAATTCACAAATTCATCTCCAAAGGGCTCAGCTCAAATTCAGATCACTGATGTTTCTCCTTGTTAACATTTATGTCTGTGCTTCCAGTTATTTGCTGCACTTTTATGATCAACAAGGCCATGGCACCCAGGCAGACTTACGTGAATGATATGTGCTGTGGAATTTTTATCGTCTGTGCCAACAAAAAAATTAATAAGGACCTTTTTTCCATATCTGGAGTTGAGCTGTGCAATAGCTGTCTCAGCTGTCCAAGCAGTACCTAAGCAAATGGAAGGTAGAGTCAGTCGCTATTTTTAGTAAGCGATAAATTAAATAATTTAGATATTTAACTAAAAGGAAATAAGCACAGGTTATCTTACCATAGGAAGCATCCCAGTTAGTTGTTGCTACAGGCCACTCAGACACATTTGGCAATAAACTAATCAGAGGTTTTCCACCTCGGATATCAATGGCAGCTTTTGGAAAAAATAAAATGAGTTACCATGATATTTTAAACCCCACAAATGTTATATATTACACTATATATTCTAATGAGTTCAGAACAGTGAAGCTGAGAACTGTTTCCTCCATCACCACAGCAGCAGTTTGCTCTGATGTATGACTGTGCTTTAACATTTAATGTAAAAATGTTCCAGTCACAAACAGCATATGCAGATCCTTGAGACCATGACATTGAAGTAGTAACTTTTTTTCTCTCTGCAGATAGCTTGAAATAATAGTTTTGAAAAGTATTCATACTATTACAGAAACTATAAAAATATTATTTAGGAAGCACTGCAAACTGTTTTACTGCTCTTCGTTCTAGTGGCAGAGCCAGGTAGCTTTCACCTTATCCTTGCTATTTTCTACAAAAGAAGTTAACTCCCATTTAACTGAAAGGATTTGAATTTATATATCTGCAGCACATTAGTAACTGAAGAGTTACCTAAAATACCTAAGGTTGTACAGCAGGAGGTACAATAGCAGTTTTACTGCTGACATTCTGATTGGGATCTGTAGAACAGACACATCTCAGTGTTCACAAAGGACAGCTGAAAAATGGTGCACAGAGCAGGACACGAGTGTAGCTGCCTGAGGCGGGGCCCTCTGGGTCTCTGAGGGGTCCTGGAGGTGGCAGTGGCCTCAGGGGACACTTACTTTCATTGATGCAGGACCTGTACAGAGTTTTTGCCTTCTGCACTGCCGGGATATCGTTGGTGCTGGGCGTGTTGAGGACATCTGAAAGACACACAGAGTCCTGGTCATTCCTGCTCTGTCCTGGCAGGTCCTGGGAGCAGGGCTGGGCCAGGAGAGCTCCGTGTCCAGCCCCAGGGAGGCTCTGCCTTGCAGCAGCTGAGGGGAAAGCTCGGCAGGTGAAGCATCCTGCAGTGGCTGCAGCCTGAGTTGTGGAACCTAACAGAGCCAGTAGAGTCCCTGTAGGTCACCCTGGCTGAAGGACAAATGCTCTGACTGCTCAGGGACAGCTTTAGAGCAACCAGGCTATTGTGTGAAGACACAGCTGGCAAAACCAGGAGACAGGCAAAGTAAATAAAAGGATATTTAGCCAGGAGAGAAGGGGTTGGAGAGTGTTACATGAGTATAGACTGTCTTCTTGGACCCTGTTATTTTCACCTGACAAAAGGCATGGTGAATAATTTGATGCTGTTAATATGACAGGCAGGAAAATAGCTTGCCTGCCCTTGGGGCTGTCTGATGGGACACAGGTATGCAGGACATGGGCTGCCAGAGAGCAGCTTCCAGCAGCTCAGCTGATGTGGACACAGACAGACCTCTCCCTCCTCCTCCTCCTCCTCCCCCTTCACCTGCCTGGTGCTGCTGCTGGGGCAGGCTCAGGTGGGGACTGCAGCTGGTCTGGTCTGCAGGTAGCAGCAGGGGCAGGTCTGCTCAGCTCTGCCCCAGTCTCAGACACAGCAGCTCACTCCAGAGCCTTCTCCGAGCAAACAGTTCGGGGCAGACTTCTCCCGAACCAAACACAAACCCCTGAAATATCTGGTAGTATTTTAAGCTTTGCTAGAAAACCACAACTTCTTAGGATAACACAGAAGGCAAAGAAGAACTTTATTTAGTCCTCAAACTGCACTGACCTTTTAAAACAACTTCTAGTTCGTCTCTCAAAATGTCAAAGTTGCTGTAACGGGAGCTGGTCTCGGGGATGACGTTCCTCTTGAGCCACCCCCCGCAGGCGTACTGGTAGAAGTCCTGGCAGGGCCGGGCGCTGGGGTCCATGTTCTGCAGGATCCTCGCAGCTGCAGCAACACAGACACTGCACACACTGCCTGCACTTGCCTTCTCTCAGGAGGGAACTCAGCCATGCAGTCAGTTTAGAACAGGCTCAAGCTCACGTGAATGTTCTAGACCAAACAAGGTTCTCATGGCTGAACAGGGAATTCCTGTTCCTGTGCCGACCACAGCTGCCATACTTTCCAGTTGGCTCTGCTTACTGGTGGTAAACCGACAGATGTTCCTGCTCCCTGAGAACTGAGTGGTCACTCCGTTCTAAATCAAATGTAGGATGTTTCATTTATCCTTCACTTACCCTTCTTTGTACTGAAACGTGGTGAAAAGGGACATTAAAAACACAAGACATAGCAGAGGTTAAGTATCCACTGTAGTGTAATTTTGGTAATTAAGTATGACTTCGACTCAACTGAATCCTGTCTATTTCAGTAAAATACTGACTTCGTTGGACTATTTCAGTTCTTGACAGGAAAGGTTTTTCTGTTAATGCCTTCTGGAAGCTACACTCATTATCAGACCTGCTCCACATTTTACTCTAGAACTGATACTGCCCCTTGCTATCCTTTTGACTCCCTGGAGTGGCTTGTCCAAGACTGGCCAGTCACTGACCAGCCGTGACAGGGATTCTCAGTGAAATCCAATCCCTTAATGACAGCTTCCAGCTGCTGTCCATAAACCCTCTGGGCTTCTCCCTCTAACTATTCCTATCCCACCCACACTGCTTCTACCACCAGTATGCCAGGACAGAGTGTCTCACAGAAAAGAGAGATCTTGGGAGTCAGGCAAGAGCAAGGGATACCTCTGAATTTCCCAGGATACTGAGTATTCTTCCCATTTTTCTGACATTATTTTTAGTAAATTATGAGGCTTGTGATTTAAAGTGTTCATTCCTCCACATGGGCAAGTCAAATATTTATAGTTATTTTTCCAGTACTTTCAATATTTTCCATGTCTCTTGTGCTGGTGGAAATGGAGAGACAGTCTGTGGTGTTTGTGTTGATTTGCCTGCCCCCATTTTTCTGTTGGCTTAGAGGTGTTACATTCTAGGCCAAAAATCTGATGATTTTACAATGTTCCACTGCATGCAAGATGGAAATAGCCATGGACAGGTGCATTTTCAACCTCAGACTGCTTCTGTAGCATAAAACCCACTGTGGAAATAGATGCAAAGCCTCCTAGCTGATGGTTTCCCTTCTGAAGCTGATGGCTGCAGGGTGACTTCTATTTGAAGGGACACAGGATCACACCAACAGCCAGACTGGGAAATTCTGTCGTGTTTTTAATAAGTGTGACACTGGCTGCAGCCCCAGGTGCTCTGGGATTGTGGAAGCTCTGCTGCTGGTTTCTGTCTGTTTTGCCCTGTTTCAGGTAGGGGAAGTGGAGTGTTTTGAATGCTGCAGTTTATTCCTGTCCTAACCCCACCTATTTGCTGTGAAAGAGGAAAGCTGTAATTACTCCTAACGTCTCCTGTGTCAAGGGTATCTCTCTGATCTCTCTGGGGCAGCACCTGAAGGGCTTCACTGTCCCTTGGGTGACCTTGGCATGTGTCAGTCCAGCAGCACAGCCTTTCCTAGCCAGGACTGGACACCCCAGCCCTGCCAAACAGTAACAGTAGGACAGAAACCTCTGCTGACACCAAGAGAAGATGGCCCTTACCCACTGACTTGTCACTTTGGGACAAACCTCACAACAAGAGCCAGGAGAAATCCACATCTTGCTTAAGCCTGAGAATCATTAGCAGTGTAATATCAAACCTGGCCTGAACTGTGCAGTTGGGTTGCTCTGCCTGGAGTCAGTAATGCTCTGTGCCTACTCGTGCCACACAGAAATAATCATCACTCTTAGCTCTCCTGCTCCAAGGTCCAGGCCAGCCAGTATCAGCTCTCCAACTTTTACCACAACTTAAAGCCTAAATTCTGAAAAAGTACCAGAAAAGCTCAGCTGTGGCAACTGTGATCTTTCATTTAGGGCTGCATGTGAAGTACACACAGTACGAATGACCATGCAGTACTCTCCTCAAGAGTGCTATTTGCACACCTGATCCCCAAGACAACCATTCATTATTTGGCTGATACCATGGGAATGTGATTATGTTATGAATGTTTTATTATTTTATCTCTGATCCAGGTGAATTTATACCTATACAAATACAGGTAATACATCTTCATCAGTGCTCAAGTGTTGCTCTGACAAAACAGTGTTTGGCTTTGTTCCTGCTGTCACTGTTTACTCAGTTCCTACCTGGCACCAAGAATGCAGAACTTCATATCAATTACTTGTAATGATTAATCCTATTGTAGTACTCCTGATTGTCAGTTGTTGCTTTAATAGCTTACAAATAAAGTAATATAAGCTGGCAAAGCAACCAGTGACCTGGGGAGGATTCAGGATCAAAACAATATGCTTACCTAGGTAAGAAACAGAGACCAAAATCCCCTCTTCCATCAGGCTGTGCTGCCTGAGCCCAGGGAAGTCATCAGAGTGTGCCAGCTTATCCAAAAAATGCTCAAATGTACAAAGTGTATTGTGTCTTCCTGTGCTACACTGCAGTGGCCTCACAAATCCATGGATAACAGTGCCCTGCAGTTACTGGGATTTACCCTGGGCAGAACCAATGAATTCTCATTACATTTTTTCTTCATTGTTTGTTCATTATTTATTTTACTACATTTTTTTCTTCTGGTCATTTATTTTCAGCTCTTCTGTCAAATGAACAATCAATTCTGTCAGTATATTCACCTTATCCCTTTCCAGTGGTTAAATGCTGTTAAAGCATTTAACAGAAGCATAAAAGAGCAAAATTGTTCTGATTAATTACTTTGAACTCTTCTTGCTACATTGTGCCTCATTTCTCCAAACTTCTCCTGCTTTTCCTTTTGGAGTTCATTCATCATCACACAATCTGTCTGAACTCCCTTGTAGCTATGTGCATGCAGCTGAAAATGAGCATCATCAGAGATCAAAAACAATCTGCTAGGGAACTAATAACTGGATCATTTTCCAAACCACAGCTTGAGCTTTCCTGCTGGGAGAAGAGCACCTTGGAAGTGGAATGAAGAGACAGGGGTGGCCACCTGAAATAAACCTTGTACCTGGCCCGTGTGATGGCAATCTGCAGCTCCTGGCATGAGGGGCTGCCCTGGGGCTGTCCCTGCAGGACTGAGGTGTGAGCAGCCACCAAGCTGCCAAAACAAGCCCCGGAGGCAGCAGTCCCCTGGAAGTGAGGAAACCAGTACAGCACTCTCCTGTGCTGGTTCTGCTGCATCTGCAAGGCTAAAGGGGTCTAGGAGCAGCAGCAGAGCTCCACGGGGAGCCCCTGGGATTCCTTCAAACTGCACTTGCTACGGAAGGGTGAGGAGCTTGTCAGACTATAACATGCAGAATCCTTTGGACATGGAGGATGACTTCGTGGGACTGACAAGCTCATAGCTCAAGAGTTTACTTTTGCAGAGCTATGCTAAGAAAATCATGTGGGGTAACAGACCCTCATGTGCCATATTTGTCTGCAGTTAGATGGGAGAATTCTGTGCTAGTGGTTTTGTTTAAAACCACATAAATTAATTTAAAACATATGTATTTTTCATTCTTACCTGATTTGATACAGTCTGGTGTCTTGCAAACCCCATCTAAAAGAGAATACAATTATATTCTTAATTCTTTACTCAATGTCAATATAATAAAATCTACAATCTTTCTATTGATGGTCAATTTAGTTGCAGTGTACAGTAAGTTAATATAAATGGACACCTTACAGTCAGTTAGGGAATATTTATAGGCTCAGGCTCTAAAAATATCATCATCTTCAACCCTTTAGGGTCATTCAGTGCTAGTCAGCCATCATGTGGAATTTTTGTAGTCATCAGAGGAAAATGGAGGTGGGCAAAATACTATTTTTATAACAAAGAAGAAATTTAGAGAAAAATAGCCTAAGGACTGGACAGAATGACAAAGCCAGTTTGAATTTAGCAATACTTTACAATGACAAAAGGATTTTCAAGGAATTATATGAAAATTCTGAGACATTCACTCTGAAGTCTTCTGAACAAAATACAGGATTCAGGAACATGAAAATATTTCCTTTTGAGACTTTGAAAATAAAACTTTTTTTTCCCATAATGGCATTTTTCCATCCCATAATTGAACTATACTTCAGTAAAAAGCTTTAAAAAAAGCTATTAAGTATTTCAAAATTTAAAAAAGCACTTAATTCCCAATATAAGGAAAAATTCTAGTTTGACCCTAGATGGAGATTTTAGCTTATCTGTATTATCTTTTCCAAAAATTACCAATGTATTTCCCCCTGAATGAAATTATTTTGCTCTGGCTACTGAAGCACAAAACCTCGCAGGATGACTACAGTCACTGAGAGTCCTTGCTGCAACAGCCTGAAAAAGGAAAAAATAGGATTTTCATCTTCAGGAACACAAAGGAAGCCCTGGAGTTTGCTTTTCCTCAGCAATGTTGTCGTTTGTTGGGATCTTTGCTTACTGAGGCACTAATTACAAACAGAAGTATTCCTAAGTCAGAACACGCAGATGGTTTGTGTTTACCACAACTTTGCATGAACAAACGACTTTACCGAGTCCCAGTTGGAAACCTGCAGATTCTGAGTTTTTCCAGCAACAGGACATGCGGATGCAGCTTTACAGTTCAGCTTTGCATTTCAGCTTTACAGTTCAGCTTTGCATTTCAGCTTTACATTTTAACTTTGCATTTCAGCCAGCCTCCCAGCCCCTTGCCCAGTGCCTGTGCCCGTGCCCCCCGCGTGCTCACCCTCGTACGTGGCGTACAGGACGATCATGGTGATGGCCACGATGGCCAGCAGCAGCACCACCACAGCCAGCCCTATTTCCAGGCCACTCCATCCCAGTTTCTTCTTTGGTTTTGGAGTATTCATTTCAGTTATATCCATCTGGCTTTCCGACTTGCCCATAACCCAGCGTCTGCAATGGAAAAGGGAATATCCACTGAGCGCTTACCCTGAGTCATAGGCTCAAAACCAGTCCTCAACTGCACAGCAACAAAGGCGATTCCTAGGTGAGCTTTCCAATTATTTGTAATACTACGGGGCTCTCAGCCAGGAAATGAAGAATCCTGCCCTCTGCCAGGCCTGTGCACACACACACACTCACACACACTCACACACACTCAAAACAGTCTCACACACACCTACCACACACTTCGTGTCATGGATGGAGAGCAGTAGAGTGGAGTTCCTTCATGTGGAGGAGCTTTCTTCACACCGCACAGAAAAGGAAGGCCAGCAAACCAAAACCTATTTTTAAAATGTACCCGTGAGGTTTAATCTTGTGTGAAGGTACAGGAGTTCAAAAGTAAGTCTCTTTGCTTGAAAAAAAATTAACTTAACCTGCCAATTACTTATCTAATGCCAAAGGTCAAAATATGCCATTGTGCTTCGCTGTCACTTCTAAAATATTATGTAAGCAGTTCTTGACTACAGCTTTACAGCTGGATCTAAAAATAGAAAAAAAAAAACAGGCTCTGCTGGGAGCCTGTCAAACTGACACTGAAGACAGTGAGTCTTCAGAGCAAATTTTAAAGCTCTGCGAGCAGGCCTGTCTTTGGAGGTTAGAGCACTGCACACGGGAGTCACGCAACGCCGGCGGCAGCGAGCTCCCCTCACTCGTGCAGCTCTTGCAGCAGGTGTGGAGATCCTCCTTGTGCTGCTCTTCAGAGGCAGCTGGGCCACCTCTGCAGGGCTGCTGGTGGCAGCTCTGCGCTCTCCCTTCACCTGCTCCTACTTATCCAGGGCCAGACTTTCCTCCACCAGCTGAGATTCCAATCCCTACACCCACAGCAATGTATTGCTCAGTATTTCACAATGAAAATCCCTGCCAGCGTTTTCTGGGGCTCTTTACATCCACGGGCAGTACACACCCTTTCCAGTCAATGGGAAAGAATATGAGAATTTCACAGGGCTAAATAATGGGAACACTACATTCACCAGACCCCTCACACAAAGGTCAACCTTCCTTACACACTCTCCCTCTCCCCATGAGTCCCATAAGTGAGGGACCCTTCTCAGGCTCTGTATCCAGTCAAGTCTAAGACTTGGAACTTCATTTTTTTAAACTGGCTTAGCTCTATTGCTGCTTTGTGTTCATCCCACTTCAAACTCTCCTCAAACTGCTGCAAACTCTCAGATCTCCAGTCTTTACTTTTCCTGGACCTCCTGCCTGATTCTTTCCCTTAGTTTTCTGCCTGATTCACATTCCTTAGTTTCCAATAATCTCTTCCTTCCTCTGATGTCCACCTCCCCTAAAATGAGGCTCCTCTGCTGCAAAAACAGGTTCCTGAAGTGTATGTTTATTAGTAAACTAAAGATGTCCAATAACCCCATACTACAGATGTAAGAGGGATTTTATGTTCCAGGGGTTTACCAACACCTGTCTCGGTGGCTCACTGGACATTCTCACACTGTTCCTCTACATAAATGAGAGCACATTTTATTTCTGCGTGTCTCATCTGCCCTTCTGTCACTACTCCTGGGACATCAAGCTGCAGGAGGTGACTGTCAGTGCCAGAACTACAGCTCTTCCATGGCTCAGGAGGCTGGAATCCTGATATCTGCCCAGCCTCTGTCTTTCTGCACCTACAGGGACCAGCACAACTACTTTCACGTGCCTCATGAGCTGCTGTTTTTCTCTGAAGAACAGGATTTTTGGTCAAATGAGCTGGTGGTCTCTGAGGCATAGGACTGAAATCCCACTGAAACGTGCAAAGGAGTGAGAAATCTGCCCTGCATTAACTATGAGCTAGAAGTTCATAGGTAATAGAAAAGCAAATTAACCATTATCCCCTTCTCACTTCCAGTCATATTAAGCAGCAAAAAAAAATGTTCTTTGTATGGACAAAACACCACCGAGTCTCCAGAATCCTCTGAGTACTTGCAGCCTCATTGAAGCAATAATGCTTATCTCCTGACTGGTGGTGACTTTGAGCACTGAAAATACAGTTCCGTAGAGCAGCAGGAAACACTGCACCTTTCATGTGTAAATATGTTCTTTGCAATCAGCTAAGTTTTTCCAAGCGAGCTAATCTTTCTGTTCCTGCAGGAGAGCTCCTCGTGCTGACTAATTTTTACTTCTAGTTATTTAGAGAGTTGAACCCATCTGCATTAACGACCACCAGGTAGAAGCTGCTTTATGTGCTACTGCAAGAACAGCGAAACTGTAGGAATAATTTAAGCAGATACAAGCCTCGGTATTGTGGTTTTCTTACACTTCTCCTGGTGCTTAGGTGATCCCCTCTGCTGTGCCTACTGAAGCTTAGACACCACAGACACAGAAAATGTAGTTAATGTAGTTAATGTAGTAATGTAGTAGATGGCAAAGGGAGTTAATGAATGCATTAGCTTTTGGTATTGGGATGGGTTTGTTAAAATCGGCTTATAGCTTATTTGGTTCCCAGTGTCGCCTACACAGAAAATGTAGTACACCACAGGAATACTTTACTATGTTTTCATTAACTGATGCAGCCTGTCCCGTGTCCCTTTTGACAGTACCTTTCAAAGATACTGTTCCGTGCCAGGCGGGCAGTGCCACGGGGCATCGCCGGCAGCCTGCGGGGGCTGCACCTCTTCTGCCGCACGGAGCCCGGCACATCCCCGGAGCCGGGCACGACCCCGGAGCCCGGCACATCCCCGGAGCCCGGCACATTCCCGGAGCCCGGCACATTCCCGGAGCCCGGCACGACCCCGGAGCCGGGCACGACCCCGGAGCCCGGCACATCCCCGGAGCCGGGCACGTCCCGAGAGCCGGGCACAGCACCGGAGCCGGGCACTTCCCCAGAACGGGGCACATCCCCGGAGCCGGGCACGTCCCGAGAGCCGGGCACAGCACCGGAGCCGGGCACTTCCCCAGAACGGGGCACATCCCCGGAGCCGGGTACATCCCCGGAGCTGGGCACATCTCCGGAGCCGGGTACAGTCCCGGAGCTGGGCACGTCCCGAGAGCCGGGCACAGCACCGGAGCCGGGCACATCCTCGGGGCCTGGTACTTCCCCGGAGCCCGGCACATCCCCAGAGCCCTCCGAGCGCGGCTCCGGCCCCCGGGGAGGCGCCTAAGGCCGGGCCGGGCCGCCCTGGGCGGGGAGGGCGCTCAGCTCTGCCGCAGCCGCTGCCCGGGCCGGTCCCGGTACCCCGAGGGTGCCTCGGGACGCTGCTTCCGGGGTGCGACCCCCGGCCGAGCCCGGCCCGCGGCCCCCCGAGGGTGAGCCGGCCCCAGAGCCAGCGTCCCGGCTCAGGGAGCGCCGCTGCGGGCTGGCAGCTCCCGGCTTGGGGGTCCGCGCGGGGCCCCGTCCGTCCGCCCGTCCGTCCGTCCGTGCCGCCCCGCTCCCGCAGCCCCGTCCCGCACTCACCCGCTGGTGCTCGCAGGGCTCCGGCCGCGGGGCCGCCTCGCTCATCCCCGGGCGGCGCCGGGCGGAGGCGGCGGGGACGCCCCGAGCCGGCGGGTCCGCGCCCGCGGGGCCCGCGGGGAGGCGGCGCCGGCGGCGGCTGCGGCTCGGGCTCGGCTGGGGCTGGGCTGGGCTGGGCTGGGCTGGGGATGGGGATGGGGATGGGGCTGGGGATGGGGCTGGGGCTGGGCTGGGGATGGGGCTGGGGATGGGGCTGGGCTGGGGTTGGGGATGGGTATGGGAATGGGGATGGGTATGGGAATGGGGCTGGGGCTGGGGCTGGGGCTGGAGATGGGGATGGGGATGGGGCTGGGGTTCAGGCTCGGGCTCGGCTTAGGCTGAGGCTGGGGTTCGGGCTGGGGATGGAGCTCAGGCTCGGGCTGGGGTTCGGGCTCGGGCTGGGGCTCGGCTTAGGCTGGCGGGGCCGTGCCGGGCAGCCTCCGGCGGGGCTCAGTGCCCGCGGGCAGCGGCGGGGCCGCGGGCCGCCCGCATGGCCGGGACATCAGAGCCCGGGCGCTGCCCGCGCCCGCCGCCGGTCAAAGGAGCCCTTGTCCGCCGGGCGAGCAGTTCTCCGGCTGACCTGAAGGCTTCTTCCTCTTCGCGATCATAAAAATGGGATGGGGCAGGAAACAAGCCGACAAGCCCCCCGGGCCGGCGGAGCGCGCTGTGCTCCTCGCCAAGCCTCCCCCGGCGCCGGGGCAGCGGCGGGGCCGGGCGGGGCGCGGAGCCCGAGCCCGATGGAGCGGCCCCAGCACCTGCCCGCAGCATTCTCGCTGCTCCCCGGCGGCTCAGAGCAGGGAGGGCATGCACGGGGAAGGTTAGCGGCTGCATGTCTGCGGCTCGGTGCCTGCTTCCGTGCACACTCATCGCCTTTGTCAAATTCATGCAGCCACACACGCTCTGCAGGGGCTTGCATCCTCATTCACCGAGTGATTTCTCCTCGGGAGGGAGATAGCTGTGACTTCTCGCACGGAGAAGCAGCTCTGAGCTCTGTCAAAAGATTTCTTAGCCACCTGAGTATCAAAATATATTTGTTTCATTCTTACAAAGTTTTATGTTCATTAAGTTTCATTTTTACTGAGAGACTGACAAACATCAACAGCAGCAATGTGAGTTGCAGTCATTCCTCTCATTCAAACCGGACACCACACTGCTTTCTGCTGCGTTCCTTTAGAGGATTATTACCTCTGAGGCAGACATGGCAGGAATTTCTGAAATATTTCATTACCAGCTACACACATTAAAATGTCTGTGGCTTGAGAGGAGTAACTTCCTCCTACCAAGAAAGGTGGAAACAGAACCCCCTTTTCTTTATGGAACTGCCCAGTGAGTGATCTGCAGGGCAGATGCAATCAAGAGGGGAAGATGAGCACAAGCTGTACAAATGAAGCACTTTTGCAAAATGAACTTCTGAAGAAGGAGATTTTATTCACCACAAAATCAATAGAAGGGCAAGAAAAAAATTTCAAAAGGTCTAGAGAACAAAAATACTGCATTTTCTTACAGAGACTAGTGGGGAATATACTGATTATATCCTTTCAGGATCAGTGTTCAAATTATTAGGAATGTCTCATGTTCACCCTTTCCTGCAGTAATTCTTACAGAGTTCCAGTCTGATTCCTGGGACATGCCATGTGCTCCTGCAGGTCACTCCTGTCATTACCCAATGCCTTAAACAACAGAAAATTTCACCAAGCAATGTAAGAATGGAGGAGGCATTAAAAATACATGTGATTTTGTGACCAGGTGCCTATTGCACAGCCTTCACTGCAACAAAGCTTGGGAAGTATAGAGTGATGTGTGAACTAAAAAAGGACTTGCTTCAAAAATTCTAGGTGAACAAAAGAAAGTAGGACTGCCTAATTAACCACAAAGAGAGAGAAAAGGAAGAAACTCGTCTGGCAGTCTGTAAATAGCCCAAAGAGGACTGACATACCTGACAGGCAGTGAGAGCCTTTCCTCTCTTGTAGAGCCTCGTGCTTGGAAAGAGAGAGCAGATGCTGGTGACACAGGCTGTGATCTGTGAGTAACCACTGAGATTCCTGCTTGGGCCTTTCCTAGGGAAAACTCCCAGCAAGTCAACATTGTGATCTGCTTCTTGAGGATAATGTTATCTCTGCTGCTGTGGCAATGGAGAAGGTCTGCAGTGGGAGACAACAGTGAGGTGGGGTCTCTTCTCCCAGATAACAAGTGATAGGACAAAAGGAAATGGCCTCAAGTTCTGCCAGGAGAGCTTTAGTTTGCATATTAGTGAGAATTTCTTCCCAGAAATACTTGTCCAGCCCTGGCACAGCTGCCCAGGGCAGTGGTGGAGTCTCCATCCCTGGAGGGATTGAAAAGTTGTGTGGATGTGGCACCTGGGGACACGGTCAGTGTGGCCTTGGCCGTGCGGGGGGAATGGACAGTCATCACCAAGGCATCATCACAGGGATGACAGACCTGTAGCTTCATTCTGCTCATGGACATGCTGCAGATTCCTCAGGGCAAGCCCCCGGTGCCAGGACGACCCAAGCAGCAGGTGACCCTTGTAGTGATTCAGGTTTAACACTGTGTGTTTGCTTCCCTCTTACTCACCTTCCTCTGCTAGGACTGGTCTTCCACCTAGATAAGGAACAAAAAGGCAAACCAACAACAGAAGGTGCACCCCACAATTGAAAGAAACAATGGGATCCTCGAATTTAGAGATAAGAGTAAATAGTTTTTCTTTAGCACCTTGCCAAGGTGTGCTGCTCTGATCTTGCTGCTTGCTGTGAGGAGCAGGAGGAAGAGTCTGCAGCTTCGTCCTTTAGGCACGAGTTTGGAGGGGTCTGGCACTGCTGCCCACAGAGTTCTCTGCACTTCTGGTGGACAGTAGCCAGGTTGAAACAAATACACAGTAAATTTATGGAACCAAGTAACACTCAACATACCATTTAGAGTCAGAAAATGAAAAAAAAAGGAGTTAATATGGAAAAGCACACTGTAGTTAAATCCGTGTCCTTGAAAAACAAAGATTTCTGCTCACTGCTGATTTGAGAAGAGATAGCAATACTGACCAGTAGGGTCCCTTAAAATCTGGCTCGGGAAGGAAGCTGCTCCAAAATCTGGGCCCACAAGTAGTTCAGAACAACATACAAAAATGGATTCACTGTCCAGCCTTCAGGAAAATGAACTGTATCCCAATAGCTCAACTGGAATTTCTCATAAGTCAAGAAAAGCCAGTGACCCATTCAATATTGTGTTCTTCTGTTGGTCCAAATGGCCACATCATGATCTCATTCCCCATATGACCCCTGGTGGCATTAGGATCCATTTACACGACTGTGAACAACATTACTGATACTTGTATGTATTTCCTTTTGGAAAAGCACACTTTTCAAAGCAGCAAAGCCAGGGCTCAAGGAACAAACAATATGAATGCTGCCTGTGTGAGTCTGACCACCTGCCTCAACCTGCTGATCCCTTCCCCATCACGTCCTCTGCTAGAGGAGAGGAAAATGGGGAACCTCCTGCCTTCCCTCCTTAGCCCTGTGCATGTTCAGTTGTTCAGTGCAGCTGGACTGTGAGAATTTAGGTGGTAAAGTCTTACCACACTGAGTATTTCCTCATTTGGTTCTGGTTTTGTTTCTCAGTAGGTTTGCAATGAATCCAAGCCTGGGTAATTTCTCATTCAGGAAAGCAAACAGTCTTGGTCTCAAAATATTTGTTTCAATGCCTAAATTATTCAGGTCTAATTGTATTGTATTACAAAGCTCTGTCTTTGTTAGGCGACAGGCTTTGCTGTGCAAGTGATTTGCAGGTGTTTGCAGGCCTGATAAAACACTAGGCTGAAAAGCTTTCTTCTTCTTCTTTTTTTTTTTTTTAATCCTGCCCCCGTGTTTTGTTTGTTTGTTTGTTTGTTGGTGTTTGTTTTCTTTTGTTTTGGCTGGCTTTGAGCTTGCCTAAGAGCCACACACATTGCTGCAGTTAGCTCTGGCTATCAGGCTCCTTGGGGTTCTGAATCTGCAGCCCTACCATTGTTAAGTGTTCTTGGGACAATAGCGGGTAAAAACAGGGGATATAAAAGTGCATGTGCCATATGCAGATGGTGTGAAAACTGATAATGGTGTAAACACAGAAGAAAAAGAGAGGAGAGAGTTGATGTCTGTTAACCACAGGTTTCCCGTGCAGTGCTAATACAGTTGTGAAGGCTCAGTCGCACTTTGCTGGTTAACTTCAAAAGCACAGCTCTGGGAAGAAAAGAGCACAAGCACAGAGAGGCCTTTAGTGCAGCAAGAACTGGAGCAGGACCTGCTACAGACACACAGAAGCCAAGGACTGTGATTGTTTTCGGTGTCATAGTCTGTCACAACAGCGAGCCCCTGATGGACTGCGAGGCTGATAAACACACTCAGCACCACGGGCTGTCTGCTGGAGTCTGGAGTACAGTTACAGTAAAGAAGATTGTCAAGGCTGGGAAGTATACAAAAGAGAGGAAAGAAACGTTGAAATTTAGGATGACAGATTAAAAATATTCGTTAGTAACATCTAGGTCAATGGAAAACTATCGGCCATAACTTGACAAAGTGGTGGGTAGTGGCACCTTGCCTGGCCCAGTGACAAATAAGTCCCATTTTTCTGTTCTTCCTTGCTGCTGGCATCCTGGATGAGAGTTTCTTTTCACCACCCAAATGACATAAGCAAGTAGTCAGCAAGAAAAATAGGTTGTGTGTCAATGTCACAGATTAGCTGGCTCCACAGCCCTGTCCATGAGATCATTTGAATCAAGTCCATGACTTAAATGTCTCTTTCTGGTCTTTTTTAATCTCAAATGACAAAGTACAAGGCTTGTATGGCACAAGTACAGTGGAAAATGGAGATGAAAATGTGCTGACTCTGGGCTGTCGGAGCGCTGGGAGAGTTGTCCTGACCCAAGCCATCCTTCTTAGGCCACACTGAGACAGTAGATCTGGGAGAGAAAACCAAGAGGTTTTCCTAATGGTTTACATTAGATTTTCTGTCTTAAAATATGAGAGGGCAAATGTGCTGAATGTGTGAATATGGGAAAACAAATCTCTGTTGTTTGTCCCAGTGAGAACTCGTCCTGCCGTCCCCTGGACCTGTGCCAGAGCTCCTGGGAGCTCCATGGGAGACACGAAGAGCCAGGAGGTGGCTGTGCCCTGGGAAGTGCCCTCGGGTAGTGCTCGTGCCTCGTGTGTTCAGCTGCAGAGTCTGAGCATCCCCACAGCTCATTAGCAGAGCAAATGAACACATTGTGTTCTGCTGCCAGGGCGTGAGCACACCCCAGCTCCATCCACAGCCATCCCTGCTCCTTGCCAAGCCATGGAGAGCTGCTCCCATTCCTTCAGCACCAGAGAGCTGCCCTGGCACTGCCAGCTCCGTGCTGGGGCTGGGCAGCCCTTGCACGGTGCCAGCACTGTCTCTTCCCCCTGCAGCTGGAAGTTTTCCCCTTTCCAGGGGGTTGTTGTCCTCCCTGCTTGCTCCTCTTCCACTGCCGTTCACTTTTCAGTTTGCCTACTCTGATCCTGTCTCTGCTGTTGTCTCTGTCTCGTTTTGCCTCTGTTCCACTGAAGCTTTTACTGTGAAGAGGATCAAATAATTGCAGGGCTAAAGCAGACCCCTGAACTCCCAGTGTTTAATGGGTTTGTAATTAGGCCATGTATCCCTGTGAGAATGGGCAAGCTGGGAATTTGCCAGCATTTACAGGGGGATTTAGTAGCCTACTAAGAGTTTCCAGACCTATTACATTCCTTAAAAAGTTTCAAAGACACTGCTGATTTTGGAAGGGAACTAGGATGTCTTGAAGTACACACAGAACTGAGGGATGAAGATTAGAAAACTACTTATTTTGTAAAGAACAAGGAGAACTTTCAAAGATTTCATCATCTGAAATGCAGAAATAGATGTTTAACATTATTTTGGTAACACATGTCCGGCTTAGAGTGTATGATGTGTGTTTTCTCTGAGAATGCATATTTACATATCTAATAAGATATGAATATTACAACACACATTAGCCAGGCTCTGTGTATGCATTGTACTGTAGGTATATGTGACTGCTGCTGCTTTCTGATCTTGGAATATGTAATTGTGTTTAAAAAAATTATGAAGTCTGTGCTTTCCTCCATCATACTTGTTTGTCACTAACAATTTTCTGTGTGTTTTGGGGAGATGGATGTCTGCTAAATGCCAGGTGATTTTATTATGATGTCCTGGTTTATTTTTTATTTTTTACTCATAACTGAGACAAGCACAAGCTTCTGTTGTTGTTTACATTCCAGAGAGGAAGGGAAAATTACATCTAATCTAAAAATACCTTCCTCCCCCTACCCCATGTCCCGCTGCTCTGGGCTTGGGCAGGGGGGAGGATAAGAAAAGGCAGAAAACAAGCAGGCGGTTTTCTCATAGTAGCACAAAATTGCTGGTTTTTGTTCAAGGTTAAAGAAACCCAAACCATAATTAACTGTCTTCTCTCTGTTCAATAATTACCCTGAAGAAAGACCACGGTGATAAAAACTACTCTGCTTACCTGTGCAGCAAAGGGAGTGTAAAACTTTCTGGAAATTTGACCTATGCAAGTCTGGTTTTGGATCAGCAATGGGTTTGACTTGTGAAATTGGGCTCTAAACTCAAATTCAGTTTTTTTTTGTAAGTGTAATGTATATCAGGATCTCTCAGAGTGGTTTGGGTCCATACCCATATCTCCTGACTGCAGCAATCCAAGGGCACTCATTCATGTCAAATTGATTTGCTCCTGTGAAAAGTTTTGAAGTTACATTGAGTTTAAGTCTTGTTTAAATACAAGACTATAAATTCAGCTGTTTCTGTACCTATTGCAGCATAACTTCACTGATGATATCCTGAGCATTAAACCCCGTGCTTCTAAAAATGCTGACCTTGGGAGGAGCAGGATAAAGACAAGTGTGGAGTCTTCCTTGGCCTTACTAGTTTGGGTCTTATGTAAATCAGCTACAGTGAACTATCATTGCTGTTCTTACACAGCCTCAGAGCAGCTCTGTCACCTGTGGGCAGAGCAATTCCATGAATGTCCTTGGCATTGCACTGGATTTGATTTATGCCCTTGCTCTCCAACTCGAAGCACTTTGGGTTCCTGTGAGTGACAGCAGCAGCAGGAACCCCCAGTTCAGAGTGTCACACTGAGCTCTTACAATATAATCAACACTATCCACCTGAAGAGCTTCTGGAAAACAAATTTTCAGCTTGGACATCAAGCACAAAGCGTCCCTTCCTCTTTCTTCAGGGACCTGGCTTTGAAAAGGCCGTGAGCTGCTGCAGAGCTGAAAAGGGCTGAGGAGCCCCGAGCAGGTGGTCCCAGCTGTGCGAGCACAGCTGGAGGAGAGCGGCTCTGCCCGGGCTCCCCTCCCTCCCTCCCTCAGAGACAGCCAGAGCCACCCCAAAATCCAGCAGAGGCCCTGAAGGCACAGCTCAACTGGCCTGGGCCAAACTCCTCGCGATGGGGACTCCACGGTGGCCGCTGCTGTTGGCCAGCAGAGGTCCTGTGGAAGAGCAAATCCTGGTGTTTGTTTTTGTAGGGGATAATGACACTCACCTACCGTGCACGAAGGGCTAAACAGTACACTTGAGTAAATTTCTTTGTGTGAAAATTGTGACATGCATTCTTCATTTCTGAGGACTGCAAATAGTAGTATTTGTTCTGTGAGGATTCTTATGAAATACAGTCATGCGTTGACGTAATTTCCACATGGTTTCATAGACTTTAAAGTTTTGCTTGTCTTAGACAACTGTTATAGCTACAGTTTGACCTTCAGTCTAGCAACACTTCCTCTGGAGAATACTCAGAAATGCTCAGAACTAGCAGAATTATTTTCTTTATTTTCATATTTAAAAGAATTATTTCTGACACTGCTGTTCTTGCTTTAGGTGAGGGAATTGTGCAAAACAATGGCTATAAAATACTACACACCCCACACAGTGCACTGAGCTTGTCTCATTTCTGTTCTCTTTACCCTGTGTCTGTGAGGAGGGATTTCCTCACCTGTGCCTGCAGCTCCCCTGCTCACCTGAG
>QUSF01000086.1:690602-709827 GCA_003676055.1 Chloebia gouldiae
CCTGCAGCTCCCCTGCCCACCTGAGCTCCCAGAGCAGTGTTTGCCTGTTGTACCTGCACTCAGTCCCATCCTGTGCTCCTTTACATTCCAAATGTAGCATCAAGTGACTGCTTACGTTGTGAAATTTCAGCTCTTTCCATTTACAGTTTACAATTTCTTTACAGAGAGGTTTTTTTTGACCTTATATTTTATTTAAGCTTTTCTTGACAGTTTTAGGTAAATAATGTCTTTTCTTATGCATCATTTACAACTGTTCTTTAGCTTTGGGCACAGTTCATGCTGCATGATGTGTGACACTAAGCCTTCTTTTTCACTGACTGGATGCTCTCATGTTTATGAGTGAGTTTTATTTGTTTTACCTGAGACAAAAATCCTCTGCCCTCAGCATATATTATCACCCTGATTATTAGTTTTTGTTTACAGACAGGAGCTTGCTTTTACTATGTAAATAATGTTCTGCTCTGATGGCTGAGCCAAAAAAAAATTCACAAAGATATTTATAAATATTTATTCCTATGTCTTCCCAGGTCTTGTGTATCCTGTGCTCTGAAAGACTCCTGGAACACCCTGCTGCATCCTGGATAACAGTGTCAGACATCCTGGAAAATCCTCATAGGTGATATGGTAGCAGTAAAGAAAAGGTATTTTTCCTTTATCTCACAGCTGGCTTTTTTACACTGTGGCTGATGCAGATATTGGTTTCTTAAGAAGCCTTTAACACTGCTGAGCTGATATATGAAAAAGTACTGTATCTTTCATAAGAACGAGATCAAAATTGGAAGGGTGTGTGAGACAGGACTGGAATGTGGCTGTTGGGGTTTTTCTGATGAACCTGTGCTCCCTGGAACACCCTTGTGAGTGTCAGATCATTCCACAATCACGGTGACTTGGCTGTGCCCTCCCCTGGCCAGGAACCAAATCTTGGCTGGTGCACTCATCTTGATGGCACTTCTGAGGGGATTAAAGGATGAGATTTCTCAGATGATTTTGCTAAGAGTGATTAAAACAAAATATTTTTAATTATCTTTTATATTATTTAGTGAAGATTAGAGGCAATAATCCAAATTTTTGGAGGATTTAAAAAGGAACCATTCTGCTTGCAGCATTTTAGGAGATTAGAAGTTTGAATCTTTGAAGATGTTCACAGCTTTGTTAAGATGCATTTAGAGTTCCCATCTTTAGTTTTTACAAAGATACTTATTTTTAATTTTCTTCTCATCTTGTGGTGGAGAAGCACAATCAGATTTTCAAACATAGTAATAATTAAGTTTTTTTCTGCATCAGCCTTAAAATAAGAGGCACCTGAGGTTCTTTTGTTTGAGCTGAGATACACAGAAAGCTTAGAACATGGTGAAGAGGGAATGCAGATCCAGGCAAATGTGACCTTCCTGTGCTGGTGGTAGGGCTCAGGAGCAGGGGTCAGCCAGTGGTGGTTTTCCTTTTCTCTGAGCTCAAACTCAGAAGATTTAGAAGCTCTGAAATTTCAAAAGTTCTGAAGAGGTTTTTTCTGAAGTTCTAGGGTTTATCTGGCTGGACCACTTGCCAAATTTACAGGGTTTGGGTGCCAGGGGATCGAATAAAGAAGCAGCTGAGGAGGTGACACCACTGCCTGTCCATGCCCTGGTTTTGCTAGAAGAAAGTTAATGAATGTGTTTATTACAACTCACCTTCCCCCCAGAAAAGCCAGCCACAACATCTGCTTTGCCCACAGCTGTAGCTGCCTCTGCCTTTGGTTAAGCTCTGACCTGGGCCTGTCTCTGCTTCCATGGCAAAGTGCTGAGCACCCTGCAGTGAAATCCCAGCTTCCCTGGCATAATCAGAAATAACTTAAAAATCCAGTGCTAAAAGGAGCTCCTGGCACTTTAAACGTTAACAGCCTTCCCGGGTGACAGCCCAAGGAAGGTAAAGGATGGGAGCAGGGGAGCCTTTGGAAAGAGAGCCACAGTTATCCTTGGTTTTGGAACACTGATCTTCCCCTCTCTCCAAAAAGCCTTTCCCCACTGTAGCCCTGGTGGAAGTGGGAAGGGCCCTGAGGACGAGCTGAGCCCCCGGGCACTGAGGGTGGGGAGGTGGCAGAGGAGCCCTTGGTGTCCCTGCAGGCTGAGAGCCCCAGATCCTGAAACCAGCCTTTCTAGCTGTGAAAATACTGCTCGAGGGAGGTTTCACCACTGGCCTCATGGTCAGTGAGATGTGTCTGAAATGCTCTGAGTCCCTCTGCCTGCTGTGCTCCTGCCATGCTCTGTGTTGGTCCCAGATCCTCTCACTGGGGTTCTTTGCTGGTTTACAGTGAAAAGAAGCAGGACAAGAATGTCTGAAATGTTACAGCAGTTTCTAACACAGCACATACTTTCACCATTTGTTTCCAGGTGGTATTTAAGATGATACAATTTTACATGCTAGAATTATCCTCTGCCAAAACAAAGACTAACAATTCTGGGGTTTGTATTTTCTAGAGAAGAGTGCTCTGTGGTTACCTACCAAGGTATATTCAGAGAGCATTTCAGTTTTCTACAGCTGCAGCCATTTATAGTACAGGTGGCACCTGCCTTCCATTAGAACTTGTATTCATAAATTATTTACATGCTCTTGGAAAAAAACCTAGTCTGTCTTATAAATTCTTTCCTCTCATTAACTGTACCAGAATAATGGGTTTTATGAGGGCCTGGTTCTGTATCAGTCAGCTGCTGTTCTTACCAGGAATTTTAATTTAGTTTATTCCACTTCCCGTGTGAGCTGCAGAAATGAAATCTCATAACTCAAAGTGAGCTGACCACGTGTGGGGGAGCAGTGACATGTCATTGTCTGAATGTAAATGGAAGATATTTGGAATTGTCTGAGAACAATGCCTGGGATTAAAGGGATGCTGTGGAACATGGAGCACTGCCACAGGAATACAGCTGCCAGCTCCAGGACATCCTTGGGTGGTAACATTCCGAGTCCCTTGCAGGAGGAGGGACGTGAAGTGCCCCAGGCCCCCTAAAGGCTCCCAAGCACGTCCCACTGGGAGCTCCATCTCCAAATAAACCCTAATAAAACCCCAATAAATGTTAAGGCAGGAGGCTGCTCAGGGACAGGAGGGGTGTCCTGCAGCTCCCCAGCTGAAAAAGGCACAGGGAGCCAAGGAATACAAACCAGTTCACTCCTTGCCTTTGGAGTCCTCCATAGACGGAGGGGTGAGAAGCTGAAGAAGTTGTTACTCTCTTGGAGTTTCAAGCACAGTTCCTGGTGCAGTTCCTCTGCAGAAATCTCTGGAAGATTTAGGGTGGAAATAAGCCCACTAGCATGTGTGATTAGTGGTACCTATATCTAACAGCTGAGAAGCAGATTGGGATTTTCTGTATATAAACACTGAGAGGAAACAAGGCGCAGTCTTGTGTTGCTTGTTTGAGGAATATAAAGAAATACCAAACTTCATACTCTATCCACATTTCTGTCACTCCTAACGAGCCCACTCTCCCAAATTAAAGGTGCTGTGTATGTAATTTGAATATATCTTATTATAATAGAATCTTCTCCTTACTCTTCTTACGTTTAGCAACTGTAATTTAGATTTCATATTTCCATCTGAAGTTAATTGTTATTCCTCCTAGTTCAGGAGAAGCTGCCAGGAGTGCCTAATGAAGAGAACTCAAGGTAAATTATGCCTCTTGTCAGTTAGTTTAAATTTTGTGCTAGCATTCAAAAGAGATCCATCTCATCCCATAAACATTATTAGCATTATTTGTTTGGGTAAATTATTGTGTATATGAAATAAGCTTTTTGGAGTGAAGATTTCTTCTGGCCAGACCCCACGGTGCTTTGCTTTGCTCTTACTATTTTAAAATTGTGTACTTTTGGCAGCTGTTTAAATACATGTTCCCAACATAATAATTTTCCATACACACTTTTCTCCAGAATGAGAGGGATTGGGCTTAAAAAGTGTTATTTTAGGACATGGTGCGGGAAGGAAAGAAATACTGACTATGTTATACAGAGGTTAAGCAAAATCCTGGTGCAGCACAACAGGCACAGAGAACAATTGCAATCGTGATAGCCAGAGCTGGCCCCATCCATGGAGCCCAGAGCCCTTGGGAAGGAGCAGGGCTGTGCTTGCTCTGGTAACACAGAGAGTGAAAGCTGTCAGGCACGCCAGAACCCTGACCTTTCAAGCAGGTGAAAGGATTCTTAAGGACAAACTGCCCCAGGAGTTCCTGGGGAGTGCACTGTGCCAGCTAGATAAAATTCTGGTGCAAAGTGAAGGTGGGAGCAGCCCGCAGGTCCTGTGGGAAGGATGTGCAAACTCAGCGCCTCAGGAGAACCAAGAAAACTCTGGAGAGATGAAAAAGATCAGAAGAGAAATAGCTGAGTCATCCAGTTGTCCAAAATGCAGCTGGAACTGTTCCATCTGCTGTGTGTGTGTCCCGAGTCAAGCTCCAGTGAGTTCCCTGGAGTCAGTCAGGATCAGTGCAAGGTGGACATGCTTTCATTGAAGCTGACAGACTCACATTCTTTTCCACACAGCTGACTTTAATCCAGCCACTCAAGTGGTTGTAGATGGTTTAAGGAGTTGGTAGCAGGGTCATAAATCCAGATTAAGAGCCCCGGGCTTGCTCATACCAATTTGGTTTATGGCAGTGATGAAAAGGCTCTGCCAGTGCCTTTGTAAGAGAATCCTTTCAGGGCTAATGGAAGGCAGCTGCATTCCTTGTTGAGTTACCTTCTGATTTCACATGCTGCACGAACAGCGACTGAGCAGAGCAGCTCTTGCCAGCTCTCAGTTTTATCTGTTGATGTGCTGTGGCCTCTTGATGGAGTCCCCCTGAGGCTGTGGCACACCTGGCAGGTACCACACAGCCATGTGCCACCATGCCACGGCCACTGGCCACTTCCCAGGGCCACCAGGGCTCTTGAAAGAGCTGTTCTTGCATCAGCTTTGTCCCCCTGGCTGTGTGTGCTCCGTGCAGGGCGTCAGTCTGGGGTGCAGCTGGGATCGAGGAGGGGTGACCTGCAGCACAGGTGCCACCAGCAGCCCTGCAGGACAGGGAGGCTCAGGTGCAGCCTGCCTGCTGAGCTCAGCCTCCACAGCCAACACAACGTTTTGGGGTGTAAGCCTGGAGAAGGCACTGCTGAGACTTGTATGCAGATCTTCTAATTACAGCTGGCTGCTCTGCGAGCACAGGCACAGCTCTGCACTCTGAAAAATCTCCTGGTAGTTTCCCAGCCGATAAGATAAATTCAGCCTAAACAAACAGAGAAAGTCAGATGAAGTTGTCCTTCTTAAAATACACATATTGATTATGCTATCTGTAATAATAACAAAATAAATAAAATACACCACTTCAAATAGAACCAAGGGGAAAATCTCACTATGCAGATAAAAGGAAGCAGGCCAGAACTGACATTAAAAATACAAAAGAAAAAGCAGAACTGAATGAAGGGTCTGATTATCCCCCAAACGTTCTGCAGTACTTTTGCCAATGCAGAATTGCTCAACACTGAGCTCAGGGGGCTGCTGTTGTTACTCACCCACTCACTCTTGGTGCACAGGGTGTGAGGACACCCAAACCCAGCAGTTTCAGGCAGTTTTCACTGGGTGCCTTGTTGGGGCTGGTGTCTGACAACAGAAACACGGATCACAAACCATGACTCTTTTGCACTTGTGTCTGAATAAATGCAGGTGTTTGGCAGCAGGAGCACCACAAACCCCAACCGCAGCGTCCCAACAGAGCAGCTCTTGTTGAGCAATAAGGAAACCTTATTCCCCCCCTGTGCAGCGGGGAGCAGCTGCAGCTGGTGCCGGGGCGCTGCTGCCCAGGGACGTCGGGGCACAGGGACCGAGCCCTGCCCTTCCCGCGGTGCCCAGGCACCTCTGCTCTGGGCTCCTGCAGGGCCCGGGGATGGGGGGAGGTGCTGGGTGCAGGCAGCACGGCTGCTCTGCTCTGGCCGCTCTCCTCAGGAGCCGGGACCGTGCTCCAGCACCCGCAGTATCCGTGCTGGAAGCTCTCCTGGAGCCAGCGTTGTCACCAAATTGGCACTGAAGTATCAGCTCACTGCGCTATTTTTGTGGGTTTAGTATCTGAAACCTAAGTCTTTGTTGGTCTTCTTCCCTGTGAGGGGGTGAGCTCCTGGGGTCGGTTCCACCACCTGACCGTGAGCACACGGGCGTGTCACTGGTGGCCATCTGAGGACCACACAGCTGCTCTGTCCTGGACTCAGCTGGGAGAGACTGGGAAACGTTTCCAGCTGGAAAGAAATCTGTGCTGGATGTCTTGTTCTAAGCTGCAGTGGCCAGCGAGCCCCCGTGGGGCAGAACCTCTGAACACCTGTCCTGATGGGCCTGGGATAGGTGCTGATAGCAAAGTTTCATCTTGCATGGAGGTGTTCACAACTCTAACATGCAGGTATTCATTTGAGCTATTACCAAACACACACTTTATCCCTTTCAAACAAAACTTTGTCAGCTTCTTACTGTGTCCAGCTGACAGAAATATATTTCAATTAAATATCGTATCACAACTTACGATTTTCGCTGAGTGTTTAAAGAACCCCAACAATCTTGCTGTTAATTCAATATTAGTATTTCACTCTGCTCTAATTTATGTTTAACAGTGTTCAGTTTGAATCTCATTATTGTTTATCAGGAGTTAATTCTGATGATCTTGGAGTTCATCTGTTCTTTGTGGTTTGGTCTCAGTAAACACCATCATAGCAGGAACAGGGTTTGATCCCTGCAGTCTCCTTACACAAGGACACTCATCAGTGCTACAAACCTCTCAGCAAATACGTGATGTGGGCCCCATTCTGTCATGCCGCTGCCTGAATTGGTAAAACAGGTGTTTTCTCACACCTGATTATATATGCAAATTGAAAAGCAGCTGGTCAGGCAGATGAGGTATAAAATAGAATCAGCACCAGTTATCCAGCTGTCCCATTTCTACAGAAGTGTGTGTTTTGAGAAATCCTTCCTAACTAAAGTGAGCAGAGGGTTTATAGTCCTGAGTGTTCAGTGTTGGCATAACCTGCCATGGTCAGTGATAAACTCCTTTGGAGTCAGAAGGAGTGGGAGAATGAACCAGTATCCAAGGCTTCAAAAATCCTGTGGGTTGTAGGATTTTGTCTCTCTTAGTCCCCCCACTCCTTCAGTTTTGAAAGTTTTATTACTCTTTTTTGAAACAGCAGTTATTGGTCTTGTAGAACCAATATGCCCACAAAATGAGACACAACTGTGTGAGGTTACAGGGACTGACCCCTGAGTAAAGAGAATTTCCCAGATTCTCATTCTGAAACATCTTGTTCCATCAGGAAGTGCACTTCATTCATTTTAAGAACCAACCTGCTAACAGGCATTTTGGAATTAATTCAGTCCAGCAGTGAGATTTCTCACTCAATATGGGTCACAATTTCGTGCTCAGTTTGGTCTGGAAAGCAGAAGCCTGTCTGGATTGTGAACATTGCTTGGTGACTTCCTGATTAATGTATATGTCAACATAAGAGACTCTGCCATTGTCTTCTTCATTTTTTCTGCTGAAAAGACAGTTATATTAATAAAGTGGGTATGAACTGTTAGTTTGGGGTTTTTTAAAATAGGCAATCCAGCTAGCATGGGACAATCATATTTATTCCATTTGGGCACTTTGGTTAATAATGGGGGTTTGTTTTTCAAAGGACAAATAGGCTTTAATATATTGAATTTCCATAAAGTCAGAAGCCCAAGGCAACACAGAAATATGCTGCATTTTTGTGTTCTCACCATGTTTGCATGCACAAATCAACTTAATTTTGTGCATGTTTTTGCTTGGGGCCTTGTGCTTCTGCTTTAAAATGAGGGAGTCTTTTCTTTTATCTTGAAGCAGCCTTTCTTAGGAATTGGCTCTGCAGCTCGTGGTTGCTGTGGGGCAGTAGCAGAGACAGTGGGAAAAGTCAGGAATGAGACTGTGTTTATGCTCTGGGACTGTAGCAAAGCCCAGAGGTGCAATAGAGACTCGGTTCCACAAATCCACAGTGCCTTAATAGCCAGGCTGAGCTCAGGCTGCCCAAAATCTCAGCAGGTCAGCTTGCACTCCTTCTAAGAACAAGTGGGAGAGGATGGAGCAGCGAGGGCAGACGAGAGGTGTGGAAGCAGGGACGGTGCTCCCGAGGCCAGGCTCCCTGGGAGTGCAGGCAGGCATTCCCAGAGCACTCAGGGCTCCCAGGGATTCCCTCTCCAGTGTGGGTCTCAGAGCCTGCAGAGCTGTTTGTGGTTTCTTGGCTTGTCTGAAAAGAGCAGCAGAGCCCATCCCAGCTCGTGCCTGGGGCACAGCCTGGGAAGCTGCTCCCACGCCCTGCTCCAGGCTGGGGTGGTCACTGTGCACACCTGGAAACGGGAGTGTAAGGCTGGACTCCGGGTTTGGACTGAGTTCAGCAGTGGGCAGTGGAAGGACAGAGCCTGGGGGTTCTGCAGATGGAGTGGTGACACCTCAGCCAGGTGAGACGGGTCCAAAGAGCTCTGTGAGAAAGAGGGAACCTGACCTGCAGACACAGGAGTGCCTTACCTGGGAGGAAAGGCAGAGACAGACCCTCCTGCCTGGGGTCATGTTACCCCTGGGGGTCCTGCTCAGTAATTCTGGGATCAAAGTTAGGCCATTTCTCTGTGCTCCCCGCTCTGTTATTGGTGTTGCTGTTGCAGCTCCTGCCCCAGTGCACGGTGCCACACCACGCTGCAGCATCCTGCAGGCTCACTCTTCTTCTGCCCACCCTGCAGCTGAGCCCACACTCAGCTCTCCCTCCTGCTGCCCTTGACCAGCTTGGAAATGACTCTGGCGGGACTTGGCTGTGGAAGAGCAGGGGTTTGGAGAGGAAGGGGTCGGTGCAAACCCACATATCCCATTTTTCCTGACGGCACACGCACAGCTGGCGCTGTGGCCGTAGCTCCATGGGCGCTGGCCGCCCTCAGTCCCCCAGCTGCTCCCAGGGTTTGTCTCTGCTGGCACACAGGGGTGGCTCCTGTGTGGCTGAGGATGCCAGGTTACTGCCAGCACCCGCTGCTGTGCCCTGCAGGGCTGAGCGTGGCTGAGCTCTGCCTCAGGAGCGCGGGGCCGTCCCGGGGCTGCTCCAGCCCCAGCCGAAGGCAGAACTTGGCAGGCACTTTTATGAGCTGACAGGGGAAGGTAGAGGCCCATAAAGTGGTGCTGATATGTGGAGTGTGTTTCAGCAGGAGGGAGACATTCTGTTCCCAAGCCTTTGAGACGTTGTGGAGAAGAAAAACACACACTGACTTCTCAGCTCCAGCCACATGCAGCATTATGGCAGTGCTGGAGAGAAAGGGCAGATCTAAAAGGAGAGCAGGAACAATCCTGGAGCTGTACCTGCCCAGGCTGATACAATCACTGCATTGGATCTGACAGGGAAGAACTCGTGCAGATGCTAAAATACAACTGACTCTCTCAAAGCTCCAAGAAGCTGTCCCTTGGAAGAGGCAGAGCAGCTGGAGAGCCCCGTGCCCCAAGGCCTCCCGGGCTGGTGGCTGTGGAACAGCTCCAGCCTCACTGCTGGGCCACAGGGAGCTGCAGCTGCCAGGAACAGGGTCCAGCTGAGAGCCTGCTGCTCCCCCCAGCCCAGGGGCTCTGCTCCGAGGGGCGCTGGTAGGATTGAGCACCTTGGCAGTGCAAACCTGATGTCCATGTTAGCTGGAGGAAGGAAGGAAGACTCTTCCCCGTTCTCTTCCACACGTCATTGTTTAGCTGCCATTTGGTTGCTGGTATCAGGAAAAAGACATGTTTTCCATCTTGAATAACATTTTTTTCCCCTGTAATGAACAACAGAATCTTTGTTATATGGTTCTGATTAATTAAGTGAGAAGTAAGACCTGTAGGATTCTTGCTTCTTTTTCTGTCTTCTGGTATTCAGTATTTGTGTAAGAGTGGCCAGTTGCCAGCTTAGCTGGTTGTACAAGAGTGAGGAACAGTTTGCATGCTGGGTGTGTACATGTTACATTTGGGCTTGGTATTAATCCTGAATTTGCCCTTCGTGGAAAGCTCATTGGTGTGGCTGCTAAAATCTGCAGTACACTGGGCAGTCACACCCAGTACCCACCTTGGGCTGGCAGCATGCCTGCATGGATCGAGCCAGAAATGGAGGAATTCCATCAGGATTCAGGGAGAGAATTATTTCAGTCATGGAGGGATTGATTTGGGAAGACTGCAAGGCAATTTCTAAATTTGTTCTCAGATTGCAAAATCTAAATTCTTCCCGGAGTCCCACAGGTGATGCCAGGTTATGCTGCTCTGTCTTCCCACTGCCAGTGGGATCTCCAGTGGCTCCAGGGGGATTTTCACAACTGGGAGCTGGTGATCCCACCACGTGTGGCTGAGCTGAATGTTCCCCTTCCCGCCCTCTCTCCTTCCCTCCCAGGCTCTCTGACTCCAAAGACTTTGCTAATTCTCCTTGGCTCCCCCATGTTCTCCTTCAGCCTCCTCCAGTGCTGCTTTTCCTTGTGTTTTGCTCTCCCTTTCTCTCCATTTCCATGTCCTGAGCATGCTCCCATCTCTGCTGCTGTTCCTGTTTATAAAAGCTGCTTCACGTGAAGGAAATTAAGAGGTTGTTTAGCCAAACTCTCTCACTGCACGTTTTAATTCTCTAGATTTATGATAGAGCAGCTGTGGCTGAATCCCATTTGAAAGCTTTTGGGACTCTTTCCTATAAGTGTGAAATGATATAAAACCTTGGAAGGGGTGAAAGATTTTATCTAAAGCAATAACAGTAAAATCTGTTTATGTTTGGGCTGTTTTTAATACAAGACTGATGCATTCTTTCACCAGGGAACTTGCACCTATAGATCATTTTAAGCCCCATTGCCATATGGATTGGGGTCTCACTAAAAAGTCCCCACAGTGCTGCTGTTCACCAGAAATGACATCTGAATATTTTAGAACTGAGGGGGAAACGGGGCAGCACGTGCAGCTTAGCCAACATGCAGGCAGGTCTGAGTGGGTGTGAACACAGATTGCTCACATGCAGAAAACAATCACAGTCTGATCAAGTCACTCAGCACTGAATTCTGCCCTCAGAGGAGGAGGAAAGGAAGGAAATTCCCTGTGGAAGGATTCCAGGAATGACAGTGTGTGGCAGGCACATTCTTATCTCTCTCAGGATTTTTCATGGAGGTGCACAGAGAGAAATGAAAGAGAAAACAATTTCTATTTCTGCTCCTTGTTTTCCCATGTGGAATGTGTTTGGAGAATTGTTTCCCTGAGGTGATGGCTTGGTTGGATTCTGGTGAGGATTGTTTGAGCCTGATGGCCAATCCAACCCACCGGGGGCTGGGCTCTCAGAGAGGGTCACGAGTGGTGAGGGGTTAGATATGGGAGTTAGAACAAGTAGGTTTGCAGTTTTAGTATCTCCTTTAAATAGTATATTAATGTATTATGGTATAGTTATAATAAAGAAATCATTCAGCCTCCTGAGCTGGAGTCAGACACCAGCATTTCTCCCCTCGGGGTGCATCTCCAATGCCAGTGCAGGCAGCTTTGCTGTACAGGAGAGTTTGGGTTTGTGCAGTCTCCCCTTGCCTCGGGGAGCAGCCTGGTGGCAGCCAGAGTGACTCAGGCTAGCAGCTCAGAGAGCTGATAGCCCTGCTTATTGTCCTCCTGTGCCAGCCAGAGCACCCATGGGTGCTGTGCTCCTAGGTGACAGCAGCTCTGCCGGCAAGGAGGGTCTCTGCTGGAGTTTTCCTCCCAGGCTGTTCTCTGCTTGTCACTGTGGGCAGTGAGACCGCAGGGACTGGAGCGGGGTCCCTGGTCCTTATCCTCGCCCTGCAGGGGTACTCTGTTCAAGCTGAGCACAAACGTGTACAGTGGAATTAGGAAAAGAAAAGAAAAAGGACTGTGTACACATTAAGTGTAAAGATAGTGTGAAAATGAAACAAATTTCCATGGCTTCTTCAATGTGATTTTACAGAAAATACAGGAATATTTTCCGAGTTGATTTGCATCTGATGTATCTCTTCTTTCTGAATAAGGAAATGTTAAAAAAACCCAGAAGCTTTAAATAATAAAAGAGGAAGACATTTCTACTGAGGCTGAGCAGAGCAGTCCCAATTTAACTAATGTAACTGTACATTCACTCTGGACCTTTGTCAACACACATTAAAAATACCTCATCAGTTTAACCCATTTCCTTCTCTAGGAGAATCCTGGGAGATCATTGCTGCTGAGTGAACGAGGAGCCACAGCCAGGCTGGGAAAGGAAGCTCTGAATGTTTAATTTCCCTGTTGCATAATGGCCTGTGTGACTTGGGCTGTCTCAGCACACCTCTGACCAGGCAGTGGCACCCTGGCAGTGAAATGGGGGTCCTCTGCTATTGCCAAGAGAATTACTCCTGATTTGCACAAAACTTCCAACTTCCACCATAAAAAATTGTGGCTGATGAAGTTGATGCATTTGATGTACCCCTGAACAAAGAAAAACTCAAAGTTAAGTGTATTTTTTTTCCTGCAGTAAGAGACTGTATTTACTGTAGTTTTTATCACTGCAATGGGACATTTTAAGAGAATAACTTGGTTTAATGGGCCTTAGTTATGTCATATATTCATTACTATGAAGAATGGATTTTGATGAAATAGTATTTTCCTTTTTATAAATCAGGCATTGCAGCAGTGGTCATGTAATGCTTCACTGTCCCATCTGCTTTTCAATAATCAAAATTCTTAATTTAGATTTGTTTGCATTGGGTTAAAATTAAGTTTGATTCCTTTAGTGCCTTCACTTTACACTTGGCATGGCCCAGTAACATGAGTGAATTTGCTTGATTTGTGATTAATTTTGGAAGGTCAGATGTAAACAAGCGAAGGCAGAAATCCCAGGAGGGGTGAGGCTGGAGCACCAGGAAAAGGTGGGGGTTTGTGGGAGCCCCCGAAGCAGCAGCTGATGGAAAGGCTGTGATTAAATGCAGGCACTGCTATTGTGCCATGAGTGACAGCCCCAGCCTGCTCAGGGTACGTAGGAAGGATTTATTCACCAACTGTGCCCCAGCTGAAGGAGAAAGCTGATCCTTGTGCCAGGAGCTCACCCAGGTGTCAGCGTGCTCTTCAGGGGCTCGGTGTGTGCCAGGGTCAGGGGCTGTGCCAGGGTCAGGGGCTGTGCCAGGGTCAGGGGCTGTGCCAGGACACCCTCAGAAAGCCCAGCAGCCTTCCCCTGGCAGAAGGAAAGGCCTGGGCAGGGTAAACAGAGGAAATGACTCGGGATGCCTGGAACAGCTCTGTGTGGGGAGGCTCAGGTGTCCCACCAGGAGCCAGCTGAGCCTGCAGCTCTGCCCAGGAGGCAGCTCAGGTCTTCTCCCAGGATGTGTAAGCTGCCCCACACTAGACCCATGGATCCTTGGGATGGAGGCTCTTGGTGAGGAGTGCTAAGGGAGAAGTTTTCTTGGTTTTGCTCGTCCTGTGAATCTGTATTTGGTCCGGGTTCCTGTGCTGGACCTGGGGACACGTGGGTGTCCCTGAGCTGGCAGAGGTGCTGGTGCCAGCAGGATTGGGCTGGAAGTTGTGTGGCCTCTCTGCACTCCTTGCCCATTTTCTGGATGGGGATTGGGATGGAACCACTGAACCAATCCCGTACACAACAGTGCACTGCAGAGCAGGGGTGTGTCCCCACAGCTGGGAAGGTGAAGCTGTTCCCTGTGAGTGCTCTCCAGGCAGAGTTTCACAGGCAGAAGTGACACCCCTGGCTGCTCCCCAGGGAGCTGATATTCCAGCCCTGCCAGCCCTGCTGGCCTCAGCAGCCAGCACAGGGGCTCAGGGGGCCAGAACTGCCCTGCCAAGCAGCCCAGGATGGGAGGAACTGCTGCCTGCACCCTCCTGCAGCACAGACCTTGCTCCAGTCCGGCACTGGGAGGGTTCCTGGAGCCACTGGTGGGCTCTGTGCTGGCCTTGCTCTTGCACTGTCACGGTTTTCAGCTGCACATTTGCTTCGGGAGGTGCTGCACTCTCACTGAAATAATTATCAAAGGCTGGGGAGAGTTTTAATTTCAGGCCATTTATTTTAACAGAATTAGAAGCAGTGTGATTTCTGTGAATTTTAGGGGAAGTGATGATACAGTTCTGGGATTGACTCCTGAATTTGATGGACTGTCACACAAGGATCAAATCAAGCTGAAAGAAATTGAAGTTGTAGCTGTCATGTGGAGTATGACAGCTGTAACTGCAGAGAGGGATTATCCAAATGCCTTCCCTTCAAACCCCTTCATTTTCCTGCTCACTTTAATCTGTTTGGACAATCTCAGGTCATCTGCTCTGTTACCTGCCACAATTACCTGTCATGGAGAATCTAGAGTCAACTTTACAGGGGGAGCAGCATTCCCAAAATATCTTAGTGTTGTTCCAGTGAATGTGGAAGAATCCCTGGGAAAAAAAAAAAAGTCTTTTTTTTCTCTTGGCAGTTCTTTATGAAAAGTTTGGGTTTGCTCACTTAGGGGGTTTAAATGCTGTCTGTTTATGCAGGATTTGTATCAGAAAGGATTTACACACAGGATATCCCAGGTGGTTGGACACAATGCCTTTTTGTGCTGGAGTGTGTTGTTTAGTCCCTTTGTTTGAATGCTTTCTCCCTGGAGCCCTAACATTCCAGGTCCATGGGGCAGTGTGCAGCCAGGCTCAGTGTGGAGGGGAACATGCAGAAAGGATCTGACATTCCTGGGGGATCAGGAGTGCAGGGATGCAGCCTCTGTCACTGAGCATAGACTTGAGACAGTTCAGTGAACTTGAGCATTGAGATGGCTTGGAGGAATCCTGGGACACTTTGCTTTCTTCCAGCATCACTCCCCCTTGTCAAGGGGGCGGCTGAAGGGGGCAGGAGGATGAAAAAGCAAGGAGAACTTTTGCAGAACGGTGTTCATATATTTAGTGGCAGACGAGATTGTCACAGAATGTTCAAAGGCACATTTCTGCCCGATTTTCCTGTTATTAGTGAAGCTAAAATAATTTCTAGTTTCATTTCTAATAATGGTTGTAAGGAATGGACCGGATTCTCTTATTGGGGTATTTTTATACCTCCCCAAAACGGAGCTCTAAGTGGGTGCAAATTACCCTGTAATTCACAGGTGTAAGTATCTGCATCCCATTATCAGAAATATTTAAAAGAAGAGTTGGTGGAGAAGCACTCGCCTAAGTAGGGCTCACTGCAAATTAATTATTCCCAAACTTCTACTTTTTTTTTCCTTCTCCCTCCTTCTAGAAAACAGTGGAGAGAAGCTGATGCTAAAGAAATGATGATTCCCCAGTCCTGAAGACTTGAACCGTGCTTTGGCGAGTGTTTCCCTCCCAGTTCAGCCCACATGCCTCAGCTGGAACTGGGAGTCTGGGTGGAATCTCTGCTTAGAGCCTTAAGTCCTTATTGCTTGTACTCAACACTTCCTTGAAGAGGTTAAGAGCAAATCGAGCTGAAATTGCGCTGTCTATGTGTGAGTGAAACCTCGAGCAGGCTGTGCCGTGACACGTGGGGTTTGTGAGCACCCAGGGGTGCCACAAAGCCAGGGACACACTGGCAGAGTCAGGCTGGCAGCCCTGCCCAGGGACAGCCGTTCCCGGCACGCTGTCACCAGCCAGAAGCCAAAGTAAAGGCAGACCCTGTTTGCAGACCGTGCACCTTCTCCTGCCCCGGCTCCCACGTGTGTGCACATTCCCGGAGGATTCTCTGTCTGAAGGAGAATTGTTTGCACAGCGTGGCATCTTCAATCCAAGGCAGTGCCCCGTGAGTGGGCCAGGCTGCAGCTTGAGTGGCCTTCCCTGAGCCTGACCCCTGTGCAGGGCTGTGCCTGGCGTGGGTGGGTGCTGGGGTCCCTGCCCTGCTCCTGCCACAACGCGGGGCTGGAAACTCAGAGGAAAGGCAGAATCTGCATTTGGAGGGGCCAAAAAGAGAGCTCAGTCTTACCTTCTGCAGCAAAGGTCTGTGGGAGAGAGGGATTACAGTTCTGTCACCTGTGCAGGTATCCTCAAGGGCTGTGGGAATGAGTGCAGGGAGCTGGGGGACCCTGTCCAGCCAGAGCGTTTCTGTCTGAATTGATTTCCACATGGAAATTTGCCCGAGTTCCTTTTTTCCAAGACTGCCCTTCTGGGCAAACTCACCCCAGTGTCTGATCGTGCTGACGTAACCTTCTGCAGCCTTCAACCCGCAGCCCCTCCTGTGGGACAGCAGCGGGAAAGGGCTTGGAGACATCGTTTTCTCCTTGGGCATCACTGCCCGGCTTTTATCCCCGCCCTTGCTGGGGCAGTGCGATACCGAGCGGCACCGGGCCGTGCCCGTGGGGAGAAGGAGTTCAATGAGCTGGCTCCTGCCTGGCACGAGCGCTGCGCAGCTCCTCTCCCCCGCCTTCTGCCCGTGCTCTTCATCTCTGCCTGCGGCGTTCGCGCTCAGCACCTTCACTGGGGCTCCTGTGCTGGTTTCAGCTCCAGCTGCTCCCATCTGCACGGGGGGACACAATTCTGTGTGTGCTGCTTCTCCCGAAACATCAAACTTTAGTGTCAATAAATTCCCACGTGAGAAACACGCAAGAGAGAAGGACTTGGAGCAAGTACAAGTAGGGAGGTCTTAAGTGTTCCCAAAAATTCCTGAAAGCTCTCAGGGGCTGCTTTTTTACAGCAAACACTGATGAAAACGGGGAAATACTTGGCAAGAACAACTCCAGGACTCCTGGAAGTGCCCGTGAACCACTGATGGTCTACAAAGAATTCAGAGAACTTCACTGGGTGGGGATTACTGCAGATGAGGAGGCGTTATCTATTGCCTCAGAGTCTGGGTGAACTTCAATTGCTTAGCACAAAATGCACAGTTTAAAAGAGATGTTCTAGGAGATGCTTTCAATCTATACATTAACCTTGCTCCAATTACAGCATTTAATATATTTGACATTTAAATTAGACTTAATTTAATAACACATCTTAGAATATAATTTGAGATCAGAGATGCAGAGTCTTTGAATTTTTTATCATCCTTTTAACTCTCTTCAAGCCCTTGTCAGTGCTGTAGCATTCTTTTAGGACTAGGTAGAAGCACATACAGAAATTTACAATGTTTATTTCAAACGATTGCTTGTTTCAGTAATGAAATGTAAAAAAAGATAACACAGTGGCCTAAAAGTAGGTGAGAGACTGCAATATTCCCTGTTAAAAATAATAAACACACTGAGTCATTAAAGGCTATGTGAGTTCATCATGTGGAGATTAGACAAGAAAAATGCTGACTGAATTGCAGTGGCAGGTAGTCCAGCTCTCCAGAGGGCAGAGGTATTTTAAAAAGAGGTTTTTTTCTAACTTCTGAAGGCCTTTGTCTGTGTCACTGCTTCTGCTGAGTCCTTTCCATGCAGTATAAAACTACGATGTGCTGTGGAACAAACAAGAAGCACACGGGAAATGTGGATTTTAAAGAAGCCTCTTCTACTATCCAGGCTTATTTCAGTTCTTGTTCATACTTGATTTTGCCACAGAACACCCTCTGTTCTGCGTTCCCAGCTGGGGAAGAGCTTCTGGCACTGTGCTGAGAGGAATCTGAGGCGTCTCTGGGACACCTGGGCATCCATCCCTGGCTCCTGGACCTGCCTGAGGAGCTGCTGGCCCTGCTCAGAGCCCTGGGGAGGGAAGGGAGATCCTTCAGGACATTGTTCTCCACAACAAAGGGGAGGGCACTGAAAACAAGAACTTTTTTATATGGCTAAACTCCCCCAACTGCCTCCAGGCCTTGCACAACACAGGCATCCCTGACTTGGCTGAGAGGGATTTTTAAGAATCGAATTCACAAATTGGTTTTGTTTTGCTCTTGCTGTGGGGGATCGGTAGGAATGCCACACTGGAACAAAAGGAAACACTCCTCCAGCCGAACTTTGCTCTCCCTGCCCTGCAAACCCACTCAGGCCAATTCGCAAGCAGCAGCAGAGCTGAGATAAAATGTTTTAACTCCAGAGATCCCTGAAGTACTGATGTGTGGGCAGGTTAGGGAGACAGAAAGTGGTTCACTGATGAAAGCACGGGTCAGTGCTCCAAAGCACACCTGAGTGAGCAGGTTCCCAGCAGTGCCACCCCATCCCACAGCCACAGCCTGGCTCTGCTTCAGAAACAAGGCAAGGGAAAACATCGCCAGACCCATTACAGAGCCTGCAATCCAAGTAAATGTGTCACAGCAGGCATGTCACAGGGCCGATACACCGGGCATGGGAAGGAACTCAGCCTTCCTCTTGGTTCTCGGGGCTGAGCTGGGACAGCAGTAAATGATCTTATCTGGGGACGAGTGTCACATTTTACTGATAAAGTAACTGAAAGGGAAGGTATAGGCACTGTATCTTCCAGTTACTCATCCTTCCTGTAAGAACATGAAAAACCCAACTTTGATTAGGCTCTGCAGCATCTGTGTGCAGTCCTTAATTTTCCCATTCCATTCTTAGGGATTTTTCCCTTACCTAACTTTGTATAATGAGGCTCTGAGGAATTAGATCGTTTGTCCACCCTATACCAATCTTATATAAGTTTGATTTTTGTCACTTTGAATATTCAGGTACAAAAGACTCGGGGTAAAGTTCCAGTCCTGCCTGAAGGTCACTGGGGGGATCCCGAGTGTGCAAACTTCAGGTGGTGGTGGCAAAACACCTCGGGGTGAGCCAGGGCAGGGAGCTGGAGCCAGGTGTCCGTGTGTCCGTGTGTGTCCATGTCTCCACGTGTGTCCGTGTGTCCGGGCAGCGGCCGCTGTCCCCCCGGGGGGCTCGGGCTGAGCTTAACGGGGCTCCTGGGCTGCGACACGGGCGGCAGAACCCTGTCCCAGAAGGGAGAGCGGCAGCAAGGGGAATCAGGAGGGGTCACTGGAGATGTCCGGCAGTAAATCAGTGCCTGGTTTCTCTATGTTCTGCCAGTGCCGGTGTCCCCTGGCAGCGGGCACGGCACTGCCCTGGGACCCCGAGGGTACCCCCGGCTCGCTGCCGGAGAAGCCTGACCAGGAGCGCCCTGAGGGGCAAAACCCGGCTTTTACCTGCCCAGAGCATCCCTGGGCTCCGAGGCACAGCGCTGGCCCCGGCCCGGCTCACCCGGCCCGGCACCGGGCTGTCCCGGCTCGCTGCCGGGCCGGCAGGGTGGGAATGCGGTGGGAATGCGGTGGAAATGCGGGGCTGCAGCTCCCTCTGCTGCAGGAAAACCTCCCGGAGCCGCGCTGCGCTGCCGAGCGGCGGCTGCCCCGGGCCGGGTGAGCGGGCACAGCCTGCGGGGGGCTGGAGCGGGACAAATCCCCCCGAACAGCA
>QUSF01000086.1:714212-729197 GCA_003676055.1 Chloebia gouldiae
GAGGTGGAGGGGAGCAGGGTGAGGTGGAGGGGAGCAGGGTGAGGTGGTGGAGGTGGAGGGGAGCAGGGTGAGGTGGAGGGGAGCAGGGTGGTGGAGGTGGAGGGGAGCAGGGTGAGGTGGAGGGGAGCAGGGCTGGGCAGCAGCTCCCTCCCTGTGTTCAGGTCCTGCAGTGAATTCCCTCTGACGTGGCCTCAGGCTGACGCAGCTGCTGGCCATTAACCACTGCCATTAACCACAGGGGAGGCATCACTGCCCTTGCACAGCAAAGACTTTGCTGCTAGCCTGAGCCCAAGGCTCTGCTCGTTGCCCTGCAGATGTTCCTGCTGTTCTTTCACCTGCAGCTCCTTTTGCAGCTCACCGCTGTGTTGGGACAACATGTGCCATTTTCTGTGCCTTTGAGAAGCCACCGACTCCAGCTTTTTTGGATTCTGATATAATTTCCACTGGACTTTGGCTTAGTCATTCTGTTTCCTTTTTCCACTTCAATGTCTTTTCTCTAGAATGTCTTCCTAACATTTATACCAACCAATATTTGTTGTCTGCTCGTGGCTGCAGCGCTGCACTTGCATCAAGTGCCCGAGGTACCCCACGGGGAGCTGCTGCTCTGATCATGATTTGCTGTTTGATTTAAGTGTTTTCAATGGAAGATAAGCAGGCATTTAGGATCTCTACTACATCTGTAAGTGGCCTTGGCAATGCTCAGGGATAAATCCATCCTGTGCTTAAGCAGTTCACAGTTACCATTGTCATGGTGACCTTTGCTGTTGTCCTCATTCAAATCTGGCAGGAGATAAAGGGTGGAACAGTTCTGAGAAGCAGAGGAGAGTAAAAAAAGCTCATTAATATTTCACTGAAGAGTGGTGAAAGAAATCACAGTTACTCCCATAAATTTTCTTATCAGCAGACAAAATGGAGTGGAGGGATCCTGGCACTGGCGGATGTTTTCTTGTAGGAAGAATTCAGTAGTGCCTTCTGCTTGAATAGATTTGGGGGGTTGAAGAGACGTGTTCCCACTGAACAAAGAGCTGTGCCAGACTTGACCAGCTCCCAGTTTTCCCAGCGCCTGTTGCTGAAGGTTAGAGATACCCAGTGAGTAATTCCAGAACAGTGCCTTAAGATCTTTTTTTCTGTTTTAATTGAAACTGAGGACTGAAGGGAGGCTGGGCATTGTCAAAGAAATGGGAAATTTACAGTCTCAAAATAGGATAGCAGATAGAACACTGTTAGGGGCTCAAAGACCAGTGATATCTTCACTGTGAAAAGGCTTCTGCCTCTGAAAGAGGCAGTGATATATCAGACATTAAAATAATAACAGAATCTGATTCAGGAGCCAGCTCAATTTCAGAACACTGTGCTACTGGATGTTGTCAGGCCCTGGTGGAGTGCTGGCACAGGAGTGAATAGTACAAAATCTGTAATAAAAGCACTGGTAAAATTGCCAGGAAAACAAAATGACTGCACCTTTTCCTATGAAATAAATCTCTTTTCTGTCCCCTAGGGCTTGTTTTCTTCCATTTGTGAGAAAGAAAGGCCCATTTTGCCATCGAATGCAGCTTACTCCAAATGGGTTTCAATTTTCTCTAGACTATGAAATTTTTTGCAGATCCTAACAACTTCAGGAATTCTAGTAGTAAAGGTTTTTGATGGGATACTGAAAATGTGCTTATCTATCTTAGGCTCAGGGTCTAACAGTAACCTACATTTCCAGGCCCAATGCATCTGGCAGCATCTGGGCATGTAATCCTGGGAAGAAAGGGTTCCTGGTGATTAAAAATAATGCCAGCACCCCAGCCCAAAAATAAAGCCATCATTTTGGGCTTGGATTTAACAGATTATCTCTCAGGTTAATAACTATAAGCCAAAGAAAGTTGCATATTTGCATTCATTTTTGCACACATAGCAGTGAAGTTAAATATAGTTTGTAAAAAAGCCTATGCAAGCATACAAATCAGGCTGTTTTGTGAAGCTCAGTAAACATAAAAGAAGCAGCATTTTAATCAAAATGAGGGACTGCATCCTAATCACCTGTCAGCACATGCATATTTCATAAGTACATGTTCTGCAAAGCAAACGTGTGTCAGGGGCTGCTGCTGCCCAGCTCAAGCCAGGCTGGCTCTGCACAAGCCCAGCCTGTGGAGCCACAATTGCTCATGGCTCTGGGAAATATTTGCTAAAATAAAAAGGATGGCAGCCACGCTGTGGTGAGCAGCACAGAGCACTCTGCTGCCAGAGCTGCTCCCTGCCTCGGCAGTTTGCAGGGCAGGAGCTCTGGGCCCTCTCTGCCCCCAGTGATGCTCACACCAGGAGCTCCCTTGGGTGTCCCCAGGGCAGGGCTGTGGTAAATGCAGGTGAACCCAAAGGGAAGAAATGCTGATCTCTGACTCAATTCAGAAGGCTGAATGATTTCTTTGTTATAACTATGCTAAAATACATTAATATACTATTTAAAGGAAGATACTAAAAATACATACTACTTTCTCTATATCTCTGACACAACTCATGACCCCCTCTGAGAGCCCAGCCCCAGGTGGGTTGGATTGGCCATCAGCTCAAACAATCCTCACCAGAATCCAACCAAGCAATCACCAGGGATACAATTCTCCAAACACATTCCACATGGGAAAACAAGGAGCAGAAATAGAAATTGTTTGCTCTTTCATTTCTCTCTGTGCACATCTATGAAAATCCTGAGAGAGGGAGAAATGTGCTGCCACACGAGGGGACTGGCTGTCCCAGTGATGGAGACTCCACTTCCCTGTGAACACAGAGTCCAGTCTGTCATCAGCCCCAGGGAGTAAGATTAACACATGAACTGAAAAGATTCCGTGTTTGAAAACACCCTGGCTTCTTCTCAAGCATTATTTCTTTTATCTTTCCCTGAAAGCTCCATCTCTGGGGCAGTGAGCCATGGTTTCCATCTAGGCTGATGGAGGGAGATGTTTATGGCAAGGTTTCCCCAATCCCTGGTGTCCTGCTGACACGCTGTCCAGCCTGTGCTGGCACTGAGCCTGGCTTCTGCAGTCCCTGTCACGATCTGAGGCTCAGAAACTGCAGATCAGAGAGGCTGGAACTCTCTGCAGCTGAAAGGCTCTTTGCTAAGTGGGATTTTATCGTGTTTGGGAGGTTTCCCCTCACAATCTCATTAAAATATTCATGAGTTCTCTCTCTTGACTGGAATAATTAATGAACAGTTGATGTCAGTGGCATCCTCTGCACTTCCTTTCTGGATGAATCCTTCAATATTCCCCACGTTCCCCATCTGACACCTCCTAATCAGGGTGCAGCCCCGGGCAGAGCTTTGTCAGGTGTTCATCCCCTCAGCATCCCTTCCTCAGGCACTGCCGACCCTGCCGGGGCACTTCCCAAGGCACACATTCCCAGGAACTACAGCTGGTGGCAGCCCTGGAGCCGGGGCTGAAGGTTCCCCATCAAAAGTAGGCTGTAGGTAAGAGCAGTGCTAACCAGCACTGTTCTTACACTGGTTCCTGGTCCTCTAGAGGCAGAGTTTGGTTCCAGAGCTTTCAGTCTGTCCTTAAAACTCAATTTGATCACAGCTCCTGGGGCTGAATTTCCCAACCTGCTCCCTCTGCCTTCCTTGGAGCTGAGTGTGGAGAAGGTGATGGAGCAATGAAGGGCTGAGACAACTCATGGCAGAGCTCTTGGGAATAGCCAGCAGGCAGGGAAATGTGCAGTTTTACACGTGGCTCTTGCAGCCATTAATTTTATCATTATTGGAGAAAGTCCCATATACACAGCTGATTTTCTGCTGCTTCCAGATGGGGTCACAGCTGGGTCACTCAGCATATGCCATCTTCTTTTTTTATTCCCTGCCTTCAGAAGGGGATAGCTGTTCCTTCATCAGTTTGGATTCTACGCTGAACCCTCCCTGTGCAGTTTCCCACAGCAGTGTGGTGCTGCAGACTGCACAACACTGGCTTTTCTCCCACATGCCACAGACCCTTTGGAGCCTCCAAAGCAGGAGTGGCTCCTGAGCAGCGTGGCAGGGCTGGGTTGGCTCAGTGCTGGCTGTGACCTCACTGACACTCTGGGTTACAGGCGTTCTGCTGCTGCTGCAGCCACACAGCAAGCCCAGAATCACTCACCTCGTGCTGTTCCACGAGTTCCACTCCAGCCTGCTGGGCTCTGTGTGAAGCGAGGCCAGAGGGGAGGTCCCATCCTCTCTTTGGGACCATTCCTGAGAGAGGAGAATTCAGAGCAGGATAAGGAATAAATCCATGTACAGTGAAGACAGTTGTGGTGTTGGGACCTCCCACCATGCAGGGGGCTGAGAAGGGAAGAAGGGGCACTAAGGAATCTCCAGCTTCGTGCCTCCTGGCACAGTCCTGCCAAGGACACACACAGAGGTGCCTGCTCCTGTGCTCAGGCTTCTGCACCATCATTACCTGTGCCTTTTTGGCAGAGCTGTGCTATTCCATTCCCCCTGTTCCTTTAGAAAATTCGGGACACGGGGGGCAGTGATAGATAACTGGGACTCTGACCATATTGTAAGTTATGGTAAAAGCTGCCACAGAGAGTAGCAAGGTGCAGTCAGATCATAGACACACTGTGTGAGAAGCCAAACTGAAGTGGTAAGTCACCTGGCTTGAGTGGGCAAGGCAACAAAAAGCAGCTTTCTTCCCAAGAGCACTGCTCAACATCTCCTGGCAGACACAAACGGGAGCGCAGGATGGACTGCTGTGCCCGCAGTGCCAGAGAGCTGCGGGAGGCGGAGGAGGAAAGCAAGAGGAGGAAGATCCTGAGGGACCCTGCAGGAAGCTCCTTGCTCGCTGCCCACGAGGGTACAGCGGAGCCGTTTTCAGCACCTGATGAGGCTCGGCTTGGGGCGCTGCGAGGAATGAAAGATTTCGGAGCCCGGCTGAGCTGAGCGGGCACGGGCAGGTGCCAGCGAGCTGCCTCACCCTCCCTGTCCCCGAAGGGTGTCCGGGAGCGGCCCCGGAGGGAGCGGGGAGGCTGCAGGGAGGGCAGAGCCGCTCCGCCCGCCCGGAGCCAGCGCGCGCGGGCGGAGTGCGAGCCCGGAGCGGCACGGCCGGGCTGACATCAGCGGGCAGCGCTGGCAGCGGAGGTGGGGCTTGGCGGGGACGCCGCTCCGGGCTGGCAGCATCCCGCTGCCGCCGTGCAGCATCCCGCTCCCGTCCTGCAGCATCCCGCTGCCGCCGTGCAGCATCCCGCTGCTGTCCTGCAGCATCCCACTGCCACCGTGCAGCATCCCGCTGCCGCCCTGCAGCATCCCGCTCCCGTCCTGCATCATCCCGCTGCCGCCCTGCGGCCGCGGCTCCTCCCTGCTGCAGCTCCGGCAGCAGCCCGGGGCCAGCAGCCTCTCCTGGCGCTCGCCACAGCCCGGGCACGGCCGTGCCCCGCCTCAGCGCCTGCCACCCGGCAGGGGAAATGCCATGCGGACACCTGGGCAGCCCCGAGTCACCCTCTGAGAGCACGGCAGCGATTTTGAGTAATTCCGTTTTTTGGTTTTTTTTTTTTTTTTCAGAACCTTCGTTACTTCTTTGTTGTCTGGCTTTTTGAGAGCATGAGTTCTGGTCATTAGGGCTGCTGCCACCTGAATATTTCTTCATCAGATGCCACAGAAGAGAGTCTAGGAAAACAAAGAAACTTGTGATGTGGAGCTGACAGTTCTGGTTTCAGCTGGTGAAAACTTGCAGAATCAGAGAGAAGGCAAAGGAAAAAATGCCCAGGACAATGCCGGTAACTCCTGGTAATTTGTCACTCAACGGGACGAGCTTCTTGACTGACAATCACAGCATCATGGACAAGCCCAGCGAGCAGAGAACTTGGAATGTCTTTCTGTTCTGCTCGACTCTTGCCATTGCACTCCCAGCCCTTCTGGGCAGCATTTATTCACTAGTTTCCCTGCTGAAGCTGCAGAACAAAACCACGGTTTCACTGATTGTGACCTCTTTGGCAGCAGATGATCTGATCAGCATCGTGCCATTGATTATTTTCATGCTCATGCAGTGGTCAAGCGAAGCCCTCCCCCAGCCTCTGTGCACCACCTCAGCGTTTATGTATTTATTCCAGGGCATTTCTAGCAACCTGAAAGGGTCTCTTATAGTTTCTTACAACTTCTACACTCTCAACACGACCGGGACACCGAGCTGCAGCTCCTCCGAGCGCCGTGTGAGTGCGGTATGGGCCATCCTCACCGTCTGGACTGTCAGTCTGCTGATGTGCATTTTGCCTCTCTGCGGTTGGGGCAGCTACACCCCCACGTCCTGGGGCTGCTTTGCCGACTGTGCCAGTTCCCACGTCCTGTTCGTGTTCGTCGTGTACTCGCTGTGCTTCTCCCTCCTGGCAGCGCTGGCTGCTCCCCTCACGCTGCAGCTGCTGTGCTCAGGTGAGCCCCAGCTGCTGCACACCGAGCGCCTGCAGGGCTCTGGAGGCTCCATCTGCCCCGGGACACCGCGGGGCTGCGGTGCTGCCGCCCCTCCGCTGCCACTGCTGGAGCCTGGGGATAAAACCCGGGAGCCTTTCCAAAACTCACAGGCAGTTTTTGGGAGGGGTGTGGCGGAGAGCAGCACACAGAGCAGGAGCTTCACGGTGGGCTTTGCCCAGAAACGATTCTCGCTGATCCTGGCACTGACCAAAGTCCTTCTCTGGCTGCCAATGATGGTAAATTCTCAGATGGCTTCACTTTCCAATGCTCACTTACATTTCAGTGGGACGTCACCTGTGGGCCATGGACTGAAACAGATGATCAGTGGCCGTTGCAGTTGTTCCTTGTAGTGTAGTTGTGCCAGCAGAAGTCCTCTCCAGCAGGTCTGTGTCACTGCATGAGTTTAACTGGTGCCCAGGGGGTTTGGCAGGGTTCATTGCTCTGGCACTCTCCCGTCACACCATTCATGCCACGTGGACACTGGGGCTGTACGGTCCCCCTTGGTACTGCCAGCTGTGGGACAGGCCTTGCTCAGCATTCTGGGGCTGGGAATTGAGCCAAGAGCCCCTCTGTCCTCTCCTCTGAGACACATCCTTTGGGTTAAAAAAAGAGGAGTTTGGTGGGAAAATGCAGTTTGGCTGCACCTTTGTAAACCCTGCAGTACTGGGGCGGGAGGGACATGTGTGTGTGTGTGTGTGTTTGGGAACAGGAACCTGAGAAAGGATCTGCTGGGAACAGGTACCCCTGCCCTTGGGTGTGTGAGGCTGGGGCTCCTCGGTACCACACGGGACTGGCTGGCACTGGGGGCTGCTCAGTGGTGCTCAGCATCTATATTTAGCTTCAGTGAGGGTTTTTCTGAGAAAAAAACCCAGCATGAGAGGAGAGCAGTCAGCATGTTTCCTCTGCTGTCTGTCAGAGCCACAAGTGTTGTCCTCAGCAAACACTAACAACAATCTGTGTATTACAGTGGTGTCATATTCATAGCAAGATGTTCTCCTTGTTCCTGGAAGCATCTCATGTGCCCAGAGTGATTTAAATTTCAAAATGCTCTGCCTTTCAGATACAGCTGGCTGTCCAGTACATGACTGGGCTGCAGAGCCTTTCTTCTGAGACACTGAGCTTCCTGCTGACGGCGCTGGCTGCCACAGTCACCCCGCTGTTTGTCCTGTCACAGCACTGGCTCCACCTGCCCTGCGGCTGCATCATCAACTGCAGGAGGAGCTCCTACGCTGTGTCTTCACAAGATGCCAAAAGTAAGTGTGGAAGGGTTGCCTTGGTGTGACAGAGGTTGCCAGACCTTCCCTGGCAACCTTCTTGGCATCTTCTAGAGCCCTGTTTTGCCCTGGGCTTTGTGTAAAAACAGCTGGAGGAACAGAGTGGGTCAGGAGGAAGAGGCTCACAGGGATCATGTGGTCTTAACTGCAAATGTTAAAGGCTAAATATTTGTGAGGATGTGAGAGTTGTTTCCCATTCTCTGGAGTGAAAATCCTCTACCGTCAGTGAACGAATTCCTGATATTCTCTCCTTGTTCAAGGAGAAAGAGCTCCTGAATCTAAGAGAAAAGCCATCCTCAGTGCATGGCATTCACTTGCTTTAAACACATCATCCAGGTGGAGATGGCTTGTGCTGCCCTGCTGCCCTTTATAGCCACTTTCCCAGAGAGAACGACTGCAGTTCATCTAGAAGGCAGCTCCTTCTCAGAACCCTTTCTTCTCAACAATTCATTTTTTAATGGAGGGAAAATTGCCTGTTTCCAGCAGGAGCTGGATAATTTATTCCATGTTTTAGCATGTCATCTGCATGGTGTTCGTAATCTCATTTTTCTTTTTGGTCTCACCTCCTAACACAGTTTCTTTCCGTCCTGCTTAGCCAAGCGCAGAGGTTTTGAGTTCAACCTGTCGTTCCAGCAAGGCTACGGAATCTACAGGATATCCCTGGAGAGCCCTCCGCGCCCCAGCAGCGGTGGCAAGCCCGTGTGCTACCAGAGCCTGGCGAGCCCTGCCTGCGGGGAGGCAGGCAGAGGCGGTGGCAGCCCCGGGGCGCCGGGGCACGGCTCCCGGGACACCCCTCCTGCCAGCCCAGGGCCCCGCCGCGGCCGGCAGGGCGCCCAGCCCTCGGCGCTCCCGGCCGGAGCAGAGTGGAGGCTGCCCCCGCAGGAGAGCCCCTCGGGCTGGGAGTGGTGCCGCAGCAAGTCCGAGAGGAACCCTCGCCAGGTAAAGGACGAGTTCATTCTTTCCTGGAATAACAGTTTCCTTAGGAAATAGGAATCAGTTTTACTGACACTGATACTCCACTACTCCCGTTTTTTAGTAAAACTCATACATGGCAATGTAAGATGTTTATTAACCACAGACCTATTTGCAGGTGTTGATCCTGCAATATTTTCTCACTTCTCGTCTTAATAATGGAGTTTTTCTTATTTTGTGTGCACCTGCATGACTGGTATATGATAAGAAGTAAGTATGAACTATGTTACTTTATCTTAATGAATAGGAAGTTTCTCTCCAAAAGATGACATTTTCCAGGGAATTCCACTGTGGAATTCAGTGGCTCCCAGTAGATGGGAGAGGGATAAGAAGTCTGTGAGACAGGGGCTCTGGAAGGCTTCATGTAAGAAGGGCTCTCTGGAAGTCACCTAATCCAACCTCCTGGTCCAAGCAGGGTGACTTCAGGGCCGGACCAGCTCGTGCTCAGCTCTGCACATGCACAGGAGATGGATGAGACGTATTGTGTATTCAAATATGGGCTTCTCTCTCCATCTGATAAACACCAGTTTATCATCTGAGTCACAGTAGGAATTGACTGATATTTCAAATGTGACTGATCATCCCTTTCATAAAAAACCAATGCTCACTCGGTGGCATTGTGCAGAGATGAATTCCTGCATTTGGGGGCAAAGGGAGTGATGACTCAGCCTGGTTCTACGCTCCCAGTTCTTGCCAAGGCCTCGTGTGCCATGTACAGCTTGGTTAATACAACCACTGTATCAGGTTCATACCTGTGGGTCTCCTTGCAGGCATTTCCAGATGATATTAAAAAAAAAAAGATAAATTCTTGTCCCCACATTCCCTGGGGCCAGTTCAGCTGCAGCCTTGGGACTGCAGCAGGTGTGAGCAGCTCTTTGTGAGCAGCTGGCAGTGACTGCCTGGGGGTGTTTTATGTGCCCTGGGGCCTTGTATGGCACTTTTGGACATACTCTTCCCTTCTTGCACTACAAAGAATCACAACTCATCCACTTCTGACACCTTCCCAGGTATAACCCAGTGCCAGGCGCTAAAGCTCCTGTGGGTAAAAGTTCCAGGCTTTGCAGTCACAGCTGAATTGGTTCTGGCATTCAGCAGGGGCTGCCAGAGCTTCACAGCTGGCATTTGCTTTGCAGCTGGGAAAGGGCAGAGTGTGAAACCCCTGCAAGCCTTGTAAAAATAACTTTAATGCATTCTCAGGTTTGTGTTAGATGAAAGACCAATTTGGGCCACACATTAATAAGCTGGAAACCATCACCTTTATTCATCCTGTCTGGAAGTCCCAAAGTCTGAGAAAAGTCACTCTGTTCTCATCACCCTGCATTTCCCACGTGTGTTAAAGAAGGAGACTCCCCCACATCCTTCTGGCCACATCCTTCTGCAGGAAATACAGGGGTTCTCCTGGGAGTCCATAAATACAGGGGTTGTTGTTGGAGTGCTGCTGATTTTCTGGTCAAGAGGAGAAGCTGTAAGAGCTGAAGCAGGAGGGAGAGCAGCCATCCCCACGGGTGAGGGATCAGCCAGTTTGATGGAGCTGTTGGAAGAGCAGGTGCCAGGCAGGATCCGCGATGCCTTTGGTTCCCTCTGGAAGCAGAAGGCTTGGAGAATGGCACTTCCTTGGGGTGACAGTAATGACTCTGGAGCTGGTTGTCTCTTCACTGTCTGTTCTGTGAGTAAAGAGTTGCTCCATCAAAGTGTTTCCTCTGGAACAAAAGTGGCATGAGAGAATGAGGCAGCAGGGTTTATTGAATATATGATAGGATGGCTGTAATCAAGAGGGAGAGAGAAAATTGTACTTGTCATTTCTAACTCCTGCTCAGCTGCATTTTTGAAAAATACCTTTAACATCTCATAAAATATCCGTGTATCTCTGTTCCTAAAGAGATTGAGTGTAAATATGTCATGTCTTATTTTGTCTATGCTTCAGTGCCCTCAGGCGACAGAAATCTCCCAGGCTGGCAGTTTGTTCCAGGCTTGCTGATTATTTTTCTCTACCTCATCTGTGGGTTGCCTCAAGGAAACTCTTTGAAGAGACTGCACAGGTCCTGTTTCTGTTGCCTGCAAGGAAGGAGAGGGGGAGGCTGTGCAAGTGACTTCACTGAGCAGCAGCCAGCACAGGCAGGAGTATTTAACATGAGAAATACACAGCACCTCACTTGCTGCAGGAAGGTTGTGAGATCCCCTTGAACACCAGGCACAGCACAGAAGCTGAGTTAGGAATGGCCTTGAAGGTTCTCATTGCTTCCCACTGGCTGGTGGGAGTCTGCACCACCTGCACCCCTGCTGATGTGCTGAGCTCTTCCCAGCGGGGCTTTTCCTGAACTTGTGGTTGGAACTTGTTCCCAGTTTATCAAGAGGTTCCTGTGGCTGGAAAATCAATTCTCACCTTGCTTCCAGTGCACTCTGTGTGGTGCTGCTGGCTCCCTGCTGCAGTTCCACCTCCCCTGGCTCTCTCTGGAGCTGCAGAGGGATGGTGAGAGTGGAAACAGCCATCCTATCATATATTCAATAAACCCTGCTGCCTCATTGCCCAGGAGGGCAAGGCTGGACAGAGCTCCCACAGCCCTTCCCTGCACGGTGTCCTCACCTCGGGTGCTCTTTGCACCTCCTGGTACTGATAAACACAAATCCAGGTCTGTGCATCGGGCAGGCCAGGGGCAAGTGCTGGGCTCGGGCCATCTGAGGTGAGCTTTTCTCTTCCTGTCGTAGCCCCTTGGCTCTGCATTTACTGCAGGCAGCCTCAGAAAAGGCGAATCATTGCAGTAATTAATTTCACTGCAGCTAATTTGCACTCCTAGGGAAGTAGAAGACTCTATTTTAAAACAAACAGAAAACTCACAGTCTCTGGAAAGAAAAAGATGGGATCCTTACTGGAAACATTCTAAAAATAGACCTTTCATCTCAAGCTGTGTTTGACCAAAGTAATTAGCAATGCAAACTCCTCAGAGCAGTTTCAGACTCCTGGTTTTCTGTCTGGGAGGGCAGCAGTGCAGCAACACGCACGTGTGCTCCGGTGCCGCCCCTGTGCCCCGTCCAGGCAGGAGGAGCAGAGTCCAGGGCACCTGCGCCTCACTGGGACACCGCTGGCACACCTGGCTGCCAGTCCCAGGGCCTGGGACACCAGGAGCTGTGAGGGAGAACTACAAAGGGCCTTGAGGCTGTCCCCAGACACTGCGGAACCAGCTGGGCTGGCGTCCCAGCGTCCCACTCAGCCCCCGCTGCTGCTTTGACCATTTCCCCGTGGAAATCTGTCTGCCAGAGCCGGCTGCAGCTGCTGTGGGGCTCAGACACACCCAGGTGTCCCTCTGGCCAATGTCCTCCCCGGTGAACGCAGCCCAGAGCCTGCTCAGGCAGCGGGAGCGGGGCAGGGAACCCGCTCCCGACCCCCGGGATGCTGGGGTAGGCTTTGCCTGGCGGCACCCACAGCTGCTCCTCTGTGAACTCTGGAACGTGGATGTACAATTAAATCATGAGGGGATTTGCCTGGTCGATTCCACAGAGATTTCTCTGCTCAGAATGCATCAGCGTTCCGTAAGGAACAAGGACACTTGTGATTTATTTCACTGGGATTTTTTGGTCTTTGCTTTTAAAAAATGCCTGTGCTGGTACATGGAGTTCTCTGGTGAAATCCCTGTCCCAGATTCCAACAGCCAGAACTTTCTCCAGGCATTGTGGGCAGGGCCTGCATGGGGGATGCCCTGAGTGGGAAATCCTCTCCACAAACAGTGGAAGGTGGCGAGGGAAGGGAGCTGAAGGCAAGGACTGAACTGCAGGGAACCGTGGGAGGCAAAATACTTCACAGGATGTACCACTAGAGTCTGGTATGCTGGTGGATTCCTGTTTATTGCCATGGATGTGTCATGAGAAGCAAAAATGGGTATTTAATAATGGTATCAAGGACAAGATAAAAGTCACTTTCTGTTCTCATTAATAATAATTTATACTGAAAGTAATTCCAGTAATAATCATTGCTACTTGGCTGTACCTAAACCCAGCATAAATGCATTTATCCCTCCCTTGGGCCCCATAGCCTTGGATTTAGTCCCAGCACTTGTGTCCACAGTGCTCCACAGAGCATTGTGGTTTGCAATGACAAATGGATTCTGTACTTTAGAAACAGCTAAAGGTGTCTGGAATTGAACATTTCCACTGGAGCTGTTCAAGTAGGAAATGACAGCATTCAGTGTCTCCCTGGTTACTGACTGGGCAGTGGCATAGGAGGCTTGATGGATCTTTTTCACTTTAACAATAAATACTGATTTCTCAAGAGAAGACTTGAGAAGACTTTCAGAAAGAGGCAGTTTCAGAAAGTGATTGGGAAATGTCTCATTCTCCAGACCTGGAGTGCTCATTCCAGCAAGTGGAGATTGCTCATTCTCCCTCCAGGTGCCTCACGTTCAGTCTGGCAAATCAAAGAGTTTGATTAAACCGGACATAACCTTGCACTGAAGGAATCGGCTTTTATTTAAACTTTGGTTTTCATATTCTGTAGATTTCAGAGTGAGTCACAGGCACTTGGGACTTCATACACTAAGGTGTATAATAGCACAAAAAACTTCTTGCTACTCTTTCAAGTCATAAATACCAGGTGTGTGAAATTCTGCAAAGAGCAGGCAGTAAGAGGAGTTAGCAACGGTGCATACATGGCTGATTTGTGCTGGGTTTTTTGGCCAACTTGTGCTGGTTTTTCTGGCCAATTTGTGCTGGATCTTATGGCTGATTTGTGCTGGGTTGTTTTGGCCAGTTTGTGTTGGTTTTTTTGGCCGATTTGTGCTGGATTTTTTGGCCGATTTGTGCTGGGTTTTTTGCTGATTTCTGCTGTATTTTTTGTCTGATTTGTGCTGGTTTTTTGACCGTTTTGTGCTGGACTTTTTGGCTGATTTGTGCTGGGTTTTTTTGCCGATTTGTGTTGGTTTTTTTGCCGATTTTTGCTGTTTTTTTGGCCAATTTGTGCTGGGTTTTCTGGTTGATTTATGCTGGTTTTTTGGCCAATTTGTGCTGGTTTTTTTGCCGATTTGTGCTGGGTTTTCTGGCTATTTTGTGCTGGTTTTTTTTGCCAATTTGTGCTGGGTTTTTTTGCTGATTTTTGCTGCTTTTTTGCCGATTTGTGCTGGGTTTTTTTGCTGATTTTTGCTGCTTTTTTGCCGATTTGTGCTGGGTTTTCTGGCCGATTTGTGCTGTTTTTTGGCAATCTCAGCTCTAACGGTGTTGTTCCCCTGCAGCGCCCGGGTGGGGCCCTGGCCGTGCCTCTCTGCGCCTTCCAGGGCACCGTGTCCCTGCAGGCCCCCACCGGCAAAACGCTCTCCTTGTCCACCTACGAGGTGAGCTCCGAGGGGCAGAAGATAACCCCCGCGGCCAAGAAAATCGAGGTGTATCGCTCCAAAAGCGTCGGGCACGAGCCGAGCGCGGGCGAGCCTCGGGACGCGCTCGCCGACACGAGCGTGAAGATTCACCTGGAGGTGCTGGAGATCTGCGACAACGAGGAGGCCCTGGACACCGTGTCCATCGTCAGCAACATCAGCCAGTCCTCGGCGCAGGCACGCTCGCCCTCGCTGCGCTACTCCCGCAAGGAGAACAGGTTCGTGTGCTGCGAGCTGGGCGAAAGCGCCTCGTACTCCCTGCTCATCCCCTCGCACAGCCCCGGCTGCCACTTCAGCATCTCCATCCCCGACACCGTGGAGGCTCACCGGCGCAACAGCCAGCAGCAGCACGCCGGGGCCGGGCACCAGGAGGAGATACAGCTGCTGAACAAAGCCTACCGAGAGCGGGAGGAGCAGGGCAGCAGCTAGAAAAGGCGTTTGGTCTACACACTGCAACTGCTCTGACAGACAGCGCTGCCCTTGGCCCGAGCGACCCAGCAAATACAGCATCAGCTGGTTTCTTTTTCCTATCCTGCAGGTTTCATTTAGGTGCACTGTTGAATCAATTCAAAGTGTTAGTGCTGTATCAAGGGGATAACAAGTACTCAAGTGCTTTACAGCTTTCCATAGTGGATTTTAAGTTATTTATTTATATACCTATTTATTTGAGGCACACGTGTGTCTGAAGGAAATCCTAAATAAAATCTTAAACCCCAGCTTTGGTGTTTGCTGGCACTGGGTGGCGTGTCTGCAGGAACCTGTGGAAATGAGGGAGCAGCTCCACATGTGGGAAGTTACAGCAGTTCTGATTCACTTGCGGTCCTTGTCAACATCTAAATCGAAATACTTTTCTAACACCTGGACATCACTTAAAGCTCATTGGCTGCTCTTTGTTTCAAGGATTAAATCTCCCTTCTTGTTGATTAGGCCTGAAAGTATATGAAGATCAAACATTAAGAAAATGACACAAATTCCC
>QUSF01000086.1:734197-752361 GCA_003676055.1 Chloebia gouldiae
CGGGGCCGCGGCGGCGATGGCGGCGCCGCCTCCGCCGCCTCCTCCGCGGCGGGCGGGCCCGGCGGGCGGGAGCGGCACCCCGGGCACCTGAAGGGCCGCGAGATCGGCATGTGGTACGCCCGCAGGCAGGGCCAGAAGAACCGGGACGCCGACCGGCAGCAGGTGAGGGCCGCGGGGATTGGCGGTGGTGCCGAGCCGCCCCGGGCCCCGCGGGAGGCCCGCGGGCCGCTCTGCGCGGCTCCGCGCCGACGGACGCTGTGCCTGCTTCTGCCCCAGAGAGCCGTGGTGCGCATGGACGAGCGCAGGGAAGAGCAGATCGTGCAGCTGCTGAATTCTGTCCAGGCTAAAAACGACAAAGAGCAAGAAGCCATGTCCTGGTGGTCCGGGGATGAAGAAGGGTAAAGAGATATAATTACCAGTTCTTTTAATTATTTTGAATTGCTCAAACTTTCCGTAAGCTGGCAGCAAGATGTGTCAGAAGTGATTTACCTTTTTTAAATGCACTGGCTCAACAAATACCCTCCAGTTTCTCCACATGTGTTGTCACACTGGTATGGTTATAATAATTGCTGTAAAACTTTTTCATTATTGCTGAGTTTGGGGTGTTAAATTATTACTTAAACTCATAAAAGTTTTAACTCATCTCTAGGCTTACTGCAGTAGATATATGGGATTTTTCAGCTCCCTTGGCCTCTGGAATTACTCCTCCAGAGGTAGCTTTTGGCTTCTGTTTTCAGTTACTGTGCAGTCTTGGAACTTTTTCGCAGGGTCTGTTCTGGAGTCGTTAAGGATTTGCAGGAAGAGCTGGAATAGGCTGGTGTGCTGAAATGAGGGGATTTGGGCTCCTTTTGGCTGAGGGATCCACTTATGGGGCACTGGATCAAGCAGTCATTCTCTGCTGATGTTTTGTTGCTTTGTGGCTTCGTCTGGTACAAAAGAACGTGTTGCTACAGAAGAACGTGTTGTTTTTTAGATCCTGAGGTCGAGTTTCTGGTGGTTGGTAGTTTGAAACTTTATTTGGTGTAATGATTTTCACTGTAGTGAGAGACCCAGAGCAGCTGGGGCTGCCCCTGGATCCCTGGCAGTGCCCAGGGCCAGGCTGGACACTGGGATTTGGAGCAGCCTGGGATGGTGAGAGGTGTCCCTGCCATGGCAGGGGTGGGGCTGGGTGGGATTTGAGGTCCCTCCAACCCAAACCATTCCCTGGTTCTGTGTTCCCCTGGACTGTTGGTTCATTAACTGCTGGCTGTAATTACCTGCACTCTGCATGTGGCCAGGCACAGCTGGGGGAATCTGAAGTCTGTGTTCTGTGGTTCCAGCCCTGCTCCAGAACAGCCTGCCAAAGTGAAACCAGATGCTGAGAAAGCTCCTATCAGACAGACACCAGCCTGGGAAAAAACATCCCTGGATTTGGATGTGGAATTCCTCTGTGAAAAAACCGAGCAAGATGCTGATTTAGATGAGCAACTTAAAGAAGACTTAATGAAGAAGAGATCTGATCCCAGATATATTGAAATGCAGGTACTTTTCCCTGTTGGTAGAACAGTGATTAAAAATTGGAAATGACAAATTTCAGAAACAGTTATAATCTGAAATTTGAAGTTGACACGTTTTATTGGGTGGGTTTCTCTTTCTTTTTTATGGATTGTGTCCCTGCAGTTATGTGTGAAATGAAAGCACAACACTGGGCTCTGAAGGAATGGCCTCTTGAAAACAGAGGTTTTATTTCAAGCAGCCACATACAGAATATTGTCTTAACACCAGTTCTCTCTTCCATACCAGGCCCTGCTCTTGCACCTGTATATACCTACCCCATCATGTACTGAATTGCTGGAATAGTTTTTCTAAATTGAACAAAACTGAAACAACACATGGAATTAAAGTTACTTCCCACGGGTCTGTTACATCCAAGTTTGTTGTTATTCTGCAGTTTAGCCCAGATTAGAGGTGAAATCTGTTCTGTTGCTTCAGTGCTGAAAAGGTGTTTAAAGAGAAACATTTTTCTTTTTCACAGAGATTCCGAGAGAAGCTTCCCTCGTACGGGATGAGAGAGGTGAGTGTGTGTTGAGAGGCAGAGCCTCTGTGGTGCAGTGCTCCAAACAGGGCAGAGCTGTGCCTGTGACTGGCAGCGCTCCTCAGTGGCCTTCAGGAAGGGGAGAAGGTTCTGACCCTGGGGTGATTCCTTTCCAGACACTACCAGGGGCTCACTGAGTGTGGTGTGGGGCTCAGTACAGCGTTCTCATGGGAATGTAACTGGGAATACATGGCTGCTGCATACAATTAATATATTTAATATTAGGTCTTCTTTTTCTGCCAGTTAAATTTCTAGGAAGTTCCTGGTTACTCAGATTGTTATGCTTTTTTCTGTGTATAAAATTGTGCCCTTTGTTGAACAATTAGCTAGTTTAGAATTGAGTATAATGCCAATTAAGCCTTTTTAGCTTTAACCACAGGCTTACTGGCTGCACTGCTGGCCCTCAGTGCCGTTAGTTTCCCAGTCACAGGATAAAGTCAGTGACAGTAGGGGCTGTTATTGTTGTTCATTCTTAGGCTGATATCCCCTGTGTGCAGTAGAAATGGAGTATTCTGATACGTTTGCTTTTGCAGGCTCAGTGGGTGATTAGTGAGCTCCTCCCTGCAGTCCCTCTATTTGCTGTAATGTCCTTTCTGTTAACATTTGTTTCTTAAAATAGTCATACTCCCCTCAATAGTCCTTGGGGTGGGAGGACGAGGCTGAGAAACTCTGCCTCTTGGGACAAGGAATGTTAAAATATTGTCCTGAAAACCTTTAGTTTGTGCAGGCTTGGAGTCCAACAGGGCAAACTCTTGTGTTCAGCCTCCAAAGATCTACAGGAGCCAAGCAGCAAGCAGACAGGTTAGAAATGTATTTCAGGCTTTCATTTCAGTTCTTATATGTTGTTTTCATACAGGATCTGACGTATTTAAAGCTAGTGTTGAGGTTGGATACGCTTTAAACCGTACACATGGGAAGTGTAGATGTGCAGAAATGGCTTCTGTGAGGTTTACAAACTGCTGAACTTTTTTGGTGGCTTTACAAGAGGCAGCCGAGCACTTCTTCAGCTGTCGATGCTTAGCTCAGAGTTCCTCCCAGAGGAGCAGGGAGTTCCCCAAGTCCTGTGAGTGTGCTGCTGCAGCAGCGCAGTAGCTGCCGTGTGTTTGCGTGGGCAGGAGCTGGTGAAGCTGATCAACAGCAGCCGCGTGACGGTGATCAGCGGCGAGACGGGCTGCGGGAAGACCACGCAGGTGCCGCAGTTCATCCTGGACGACCACATGGAGCGCGGGCTGGGCTCCGCGTGCCGCATCGTGTGCACGCAGCCGCGCAGGATCAGCGCCATCTCCGTGAGTGCCCCTGCTGCTGCTGCCTGTCTGCTTCTGCTGCCGCGTGCTGGGCGGGTACTCATGGGTCAGCCGTCCCTGGGGGGCTGGCACTGCAGCCTCTCCTGCCCTGGCTGTGGTCACGGGTTCTATCTGTCATTTGAATGCATTTGGGCAGTGCTGGATCGTGTGCACACAGCCGCAGGACCAGCGCCATCTCCGTGAGTGCCCCTGCTGCTGCTGCCTGTCTGCTTCTGCTGCCGTGTGCTGGGCGGGTACTCGTGGGTCAGCCGTCCCTGGGGGGCTGGCACTGCAGCCTCTCCTGCCCTGGCTGTGGTCATGGGTTCTGTCTGTGATTTTAATGCATTTGGGCAGTGTGAATGCCCATTAAGATAAAAACTAATGTTGTGTCAGGCCCTCTAGAGGTGCATTAATGAGCAGGAAAGAATCTGGCTTTCAAATGCTCAGTAGTTACTCTCCTTGATAGTTCAGTGTCAGATGGCCAAGCTCACCCTGCTGAAAGGGGAATGAGCTGCTCATGCCCGAGTGGCTGTGTTCCTCTAGAGTCCTGTCCCTGGGTTGCTGCTCTTAGGGGAGGAGAAAAGGTGCTTTTCAGGGCGTTTCTTTGTTATTTACAAACCATCTCAGTACCAAGTGTTCCTAATGCTCAGCAGCTCAGTCACAGATCAGCCTGATTGTCTTTGTCCCCCTCAGGTGGCTGAGAGAGTGGCTGCTGAGAGGGCAGAGAGCTGTGGCAATGGCAGGAGCACGGGGTACCAGATCCGCCTGCAGAGGTGAGCGGCTCCGTGGCAAGGGCCTGTTGTTACCCAAAGGAGACAATTTGAAAAGTAGTTCTAAAAAGAAATAACTGATTTCCTCCTGATATTTTCCTCTGAAGGAATTCCTGCAAGGAAGGAATGAGTTTTTTTGAGTGCATTTACTGTGTTTTATGCCCCATGTAACAATGGCTAGTCTAAGTTAGGTTTTGTCTAGTACATCCTGTTTTCAGCTTTTGTAAAAGGTTCTGCTGTGGGCAGAATGGAAACTGATGTCCCTAATCAATGAATTTCAAGGAAAAGTGAAAATGCTAAAGGGGAGAATGCTCCAAACCATATTTCTGTGGAAAGCTGTGCATTTGCTACACATATTTATGGAATAATTCCCTAGGAGCATGTAATAGGTGCAGTGACAGGGGCTTGCAGAGCAAGAGCTTTTACATTTGTAGTTGGCTATAATTTAAAATCTGAAGTAGCAGCACATAAGGGAGTCTTTTTGTTGGAGCAAAACTGCTGGTGAGAGAGGATAGCTGAGCCCTCCCAGCATTTTAATTTGGGTTCATACAGTCTCTGCTATTTCTGCTCCCAGTGCTGTGCATGTGAGTGCCCTGTGTGCTGAGCTGGAGAGCTGCAGGAGGTGGGGGCAGCACCTCAGTGTGCACGAGATGCAAAGGGTGCCTGAGAAGTCACCCTGGATGGATTAGAAGTCCCTAATCCATTGCCCAGCCACAAAAGGGATGCAGCAGTGGCCTAATTCCTTGTTCCTGCCCTTGTGCTGTGAGTGAGGCAGGCAGAGTGAGGCACGTCTGCATCATGTCTGCAGTGGCACCTGCAGCTGGGACATTTTGTTAAGTGCAGAGGAAAACTGAGGAGTTCTTGCTGTGTCTCTTTCAGTCGCTTGCCAAGGAAGCAAGGTTCAATTTTGTACTGTACCACGGGAATTGTCCTGCAGTGGCTCCAGTCAGATAAGTAAGAGCTCCTGTTTAATGAGACTCTGAATGCAATTACGAAATGAGTAAGAGCTGTTCCAAACAGTCATGGCTCTGCTTTTATTTTTTTCTAAAAGCAAAAGTTTAACTTCTTCCCCTTCTATTTTAGACACTTGTCCAGCATCAGTCATGTAGTTCTTGATGAAATCCATGAAAGAAATCTGCAATCAGATGTTTTAATGAGCATAATTAAAGATCTCCTGAATGTTCGGCTGGATCTGAAAGTCATACTGATGAGTGCTACTTTAAATGCAGAGAAGTTTTCTGAGTACTTTGGTAGGTGAAATGCTCCCTAGAAATGTTCTTCTTAAGTAATTTAGGCTTCTACAGTATAGTGCAGTTCTTGAATTATAGAATTGATTTGTACCAAAAGAAGGAATTACTTCAGTTTTACGAATATCTGCCAGCTGCTGGAGATACAGTTTCTCTCAGTTTTATCTCATTATTTTGACGTGATACTGCTTCTGGTTTTGTTTTTCAGACATATTATGGAAACAGAATCCACAGAGTGTTTTCCTAGTAAATATTTACCATGTTTTAGCATTCTTGCTGTGAGGGGGCAGGCAGATTGAACTTAGAGTTGTTCAGTCTCCCAGCTTTTTCCAGTGGCTGGAAGCAGTTGAACTGGTGTGCAGAATACTGCCTGCTGCCTGTCGTTTTTATATTCAGCAGCCTTATTTGGGGGTGAATTTGACATCTTCCTGACAATTGGAAATGTCCTGTAGACATGGCAGCTAAATTGCAGGACTAGTGAGGCATGTTTATTGCTTCTATTCTTTCAGTGCAGTATTTCATCAGTAGTTTTAAAACTGAGTTCTGCCTCCCTCCACAGACCATTGCCCAATGATTCACATCCCTGGCTTCACTTTCCCAGTGGTGGAATATCTGCTCGAAGATGTCATTGAGAAGTTGAGGCAAGTATTTTTTCTGAACATCATTTCAGAGAGTATTGGGTGCAGGGGGGCTTAGCTTAGTGTGTGTATGCTCAACTTGGCATAAAGAAGAATTGCCTGTATTTTTCAACAGAAAACTTCCTTAGGGGGGCTTTGTACAGTAATTACAGATGGCTGTATTCACAGTTGCCTGGGAATACTGGCTTGAGGAGACCAGTTTCTCTGTTGCTGTGGTGAATTTTCAGGTCTCTAAATCAATTGAGTGTTTCTTGCTCATCACTTTTTTATTTCCTACATGTTCTCATGCTTGGTTGGACTTTGCTTTTGTAAGATTCCTGTTGGAAGAGGAACTGAAGATTCTTACAGATGATCTAGCTAAAGCACAGCATTTTGTCCATGGTTTGGAAAACTGTGCAGCTGCTCTTAATTCCCTCAGTTTCAATGGAACTGTGTTTGCCCCTCCTGTGTAAAGGTACACCCCGGAAAAGACAGACCGCCGGCAGCACTGGAGGAGGGGCTTCATGCAGGGCCACATGAGCAGGCCAGAGAAGGAGGAGAAGGAGGAGATCTACAGGCAGCAGTGGCCAGGCTACCTAAGGCAGCTGCAGCACAGGTTGGGCCCAAGTTTCTCTTCTGCTTTCAGTTTTCAGGCAGCTCTGAAGTGACCACCATAAATTAGTGCTGTATTGTGTTGCTGAGCTTTAGGAACAGTGGGGTAGTGGCTGCTGTGGAAAATGGTGATGGAATTGCCTGTACAGTTGTCTGGCAACTAGTGAAGTGCTTTAGAGACAGCAGGATTAGCTCCCTTTGCCTCTGAGTTGTTCAAGTTAAATTTCAGTTCATTACCTAAATACAAATTGTCAGTCCCTGGCTCATCAGTGAGAAGGAGAGAGGTTGTGCAAGTGCTTCAGAACAGTTCAGTTGTGATGTGGTAATTGTTCAGCTGTTTTGAACTGACAATAATCACACTGAACTAAATGTGGAGAGTACTCTGGAGGTGCAGGAGTTGCTCCAAGAACTGAGCTGATTGCAGGTGGGTTCATGGCTGGGTGGGTCATTAGAGCCATGGCTTGGCATGTCTGTGCTTTCCCTGCTGCAGGTATTCAGCAAGTACAATCAGTGCCCTGGAAATGATGGATGATGACAAGGTGGACCTGGACCTTGTAGCAGCACTGATCAGACACATTGTGCTGGAAGAGGAGGTACAGTGGGACTGAGCTGGGGGCAGTGCCAGAGCTGGCAATGACTTTGGCTGGTCACACAGAAAGAAGAGAAATTTTTGTTTGCTCTTCTAAGTAATTGAACAGTTTTGACTTACTCTTATGTTCAGATAAATACATGGAGGTAGCTCTTTTATAGAAAAAAAGCCCCTGACAGACTGTACCAGGCTGGGTCACTGAGGTCTCAGATCTCACATGCCCACCATGTATCAGTGTGCAAGGATCTGGCTCTCTGTGCAATGTGTGATGTGTTCTGATCTCTCTTCCCTTCACTGCCTCTTTTCCCTGCAGGATGGTGCAATTCTGGTGTTTCTGCCAGGCTGGGATAACATCAGCACTTTGCATGAGCTCTTGATGTCTCAAGTCATGTTTAAATCAGGTAAAACCCAAACTCTTTGTGGGACTTCTGGCAGTGCTGTTGGGGGCAGGCTCCTTTTGCATGGGGCTGCTGCAGTTGTGCTGGATTCATTTTTTCCCTTGTCTCCTCTGCAGAGTGTTCAGCAGTGTTTGTGTATCTGTGATATCCTTTCCTCTGCTAACAACAACTCATTTTTCTCAGTGTGGGAGTGACAATCTGAAAAACAACCTGACCTGCATCTTCTTCCTCTTGACCTTTCCTGCAGCTGGGAGAACTCCCACCAAAACTGAACTCCATTCTGTGTGCACTTCATCCTTGAGCAGCTTCCCACGCTTTGCTGATAGTTCCCTTAAATCCTCTTGATTTGAGACTTTCTTACAGACTCTCAAGTACTCTGTGCCTGTCTGACACACTTTAACTTGTCCTTTTACATCTCTGATATTTCCATCTCCCCTGTCTTAGCTGGGCACTTGGCTGTTCAGATAGTGACTTGCAGTGTGGTTGTGTACATTCCACAGATGCAGAATTCCAGTTCATTGAAAGACTGAGTGTCAGTTTGTGTATTAAACTTGAGCAATTATTTAATAACTTCAGAATTTAAAAAGGAAGTCTGAATTACTATACATAATTTAATACATTGTCTTGCCTTGTCATGTTATAGCATCATAAAAAAGGCCTTTATACCTTTTTACTTTAGAATTTGCTGTTATGATACAAATACCTGTGATCTCAGAGCAAGAAGCAGCAGGCTGACTTGCAGCATATTTTCTCTGTTCTGCATAGTTGATTTAATAGATTTTCCTGTAAAATTGGAAGTTTCTGTGCTTACACCATATCTTTTATTTATTTTTAACTTTCAGATAGGTTTATTATCATACCTTTGCATTCACTGATGCCTACGGTTAACCAGACTCAGGTATGCTTCTCTTTTATTGCAATATTTCACAACTACAAAAAAAAAAAAAAAAAAAAGAATGAAGCACTTGTTTGGTTTTGGCAAAGACATAAACAAGCCCTGGATAATTACAGGTGTTCAAGAAGACCCCGCCAGGAGTGAGGAAAATTGTGATTGCAACCAACATTGCAGAAACCAGGTAAGTGCCTGGCTGCCCAGGAAAGCTATGTGTTTAACAAAATAAATGGATGTGATAATTTAAAGTATAAACCTGTTTGATGTTCCCAAAAATATGTTTCTGTGTTTGTGCCATTAGTTTATAACACTTTATCTTTAGAAATATTTATAGACTAAACAGAGTTTTCCTAGAATTGTTTTAAACAATTCAACCAGCTACATTGTTTTGAACAGTTAAACTACAGGAATCCTAAACAATTGCTAGAATGATTTGTATAGGATAATCTGAGCTGCCTGTTCAGAATCCAAGTGGGGACTTCTGCCTACCAAGGAGAATAGATCAGCTCTTTCTTGAACTGTCCACTAACATAGTTCTTAATGAAATTCCAAAGACAGATTTTTTTAATTGCTGACTCCGGGAGGGAATAAAGAGAGGCCAAACCCAATCCCAGGTCACACTTGCAAAGATGAAAAGTTGCTTTTTCTTCCTCTTTTTTTTTTTCAACAGCATCACAATTGATGACGTCGTGTTCGTTATAGATGGGGGGAAAATAAAGGAGACTCACTTTGACACGCAGAACAACATCAGCACCATGGCAGCAGAGTGGGTCAGCAAAGCCAATGCCAAGCAGAGGAAGGGTCGAGCAGGAAGGTAGGAGCTGTGGGGTGCTCAGGGAACTTTGGGGATGTTGAGTTTCCAGCAGTGCTGAAGGTTCATTATTGCATGTGCTGGCACTGCTGGCTCCTGTTCCTGGGCAGAGAATGATCTCCTTGCCTTCCCAGGAAGCTGACTTGACTTGTGCTGTGTTTAACTCCAGAGTTTCCCTCCTATTGAAGAATGTCCTGCATTTTGTTGTCATTTTTGTCACTGCCCTCACACCTGATTTATGAGGCTGATACAGTAAAGTGGGAACTGTAAAAATTAATTTCTGTGTTCTCTGTACCTCTTTCCTGCTGATGGGGCTTCAGAAGACTGAAGTGGCTTTTACAACTGAATGTACTTCAGTTCTAATTCCTTCAGGAGTTTTGGGAAGCTCTTTGTAAGAAACAGAACTATAATGTCACAGTTTCATTGGAAAAAAAAACCAAAACCCAACAAATGGCCAACCCCAAAAGAGTAATTCTTGAAATCATTGCAGGGTTCAGCCAGGCCACTGTTACCATCTGTACAACGGACTGCGTGCCAGCCTTCTGGATGATTATCAGTTACCAGAGATCCTGAGGACACCCTTGGAAGAGCTCTGCTTACAAATCAAGGTAGATGGAGGAATCTTCAAATATATTTATTATCTACTTTTCCACTGGGATAAGTGGTTGAGAGAATAAGTTAGTGCAACTGTGAGCCTAGGGTTGTTAAACCAAAATTCTGTTACACCAGAAATGCAGTGTATTTAGCCAGTAATTGCAGCAATTTTTGTAAATTCACACTCGTGTTTGGGTGCAACAAATCCAGGGGAAACAGAATTGTCTGGTATCAATAAAAGGTGAACTTGACTAACAAAAATTTGGGCTGTGCTGTCCCCCAAATATCACATGTCATTCAATCAGAGAAGCTTCAGTGAAAATGCCAGTGAGTCAATTTATATAATCTCATAAAAGAATTTTACTGCAAAGTAGTTTTAGAACTGGTGTGAATTTCCCTTTTTGGCAGTTTGCATTGAATTCCTTATGAAAGCAGAAGGATTGCCATGTGTATGTGAACTGAATGAAGAAGATATCCTTCTGCTGCAAATTCCATCACTAATACATTTTTTGTCCTTTGTTCTTAACTAAAGAAATTCTAACTCAGGCTGTGAATTACTCACACTGTTTCCATGAGTGTGGTTACTGCTAACCAATTTTAGACAACCCTCTTTCTCCAGTTGCTGTAGGCTTTTGTTGTGATTTTTCTTTCAGATCCTGAGGCTTGGTGGAATTGCCTATTTTCTGAGCAAACTGATGGACCCCCCGTCTCGTGATGCTGTGATGTTGGCCATAAATCACCTCATGGAGCTGGTAAAGTGTTGCTTCATCTGTTCAGAGCCGTGGTGCTGGGGGTGTGGCTGCTCAGCTCTGGGCTTTGCAGCCCCTTACCCTTTGTGCAGAGCCTCACTGCACGATCCATGGTGCTCAGGGGCTCTGCAGAGTCCTCTGAGGGACTTGGTGCATGACTCCAAACAGACAGACAAGTGACCCTGCACTTAAGTTCCCTGTGGGTGTTGATGTAGCTCCCTCCTCTGTGCCCCTGCTGCCTGTTGCAGTGGGTCAGTGAGGTGTTGGAGACAGATGAGGCACGTGGAACTTGTGCCATTGTTCCCTTGGGTGCTGGGGAAGGAGGGGCTCATGGCTCGTTGGTTCTGCTGACTCCTTGCTCTGGTGATATTTGCAAAAATGAGTTGTAGCCATAAAATACACCTGGTTTGGGCATTAGTGGGTGGTGTCTGCGTACCAGTGGCTTTTCCAAGGGAATCCTCCCCATCTGACATGACGTGTTTGTTCTCTCCTGTGTGCCCCTGTGCTGGCAGAACGCCCTGGACAGGCAGGAGGAGCTGACTCCCCTGGGGGTGCACCTGGCCCGGCTGCCCGTGGAGCCGCACATCGGGAAGATGATCCTGTTCGGAGCCTTGTTCTGCTGCCTGGACCCCGTGCTCACCATTGCAGCCAGCCTCAGCTTCAAGGACCCCTTTGTCATCCCTCTGGTAAAGTCTCACAGATGACAATGACATGTGGGAACTTGAGAATCTCAGGAGGATGCTGGGACTCAGTGAGGTGTTATAGTCTGAGAGCACTTTCATTAATGTCATGGTAATTACATTTTTGCTAGTGAGATTGCCTTCACATACTATGAATTATCATTTTTCCTGTGGAATATTTGAAATAACTGTAATTTTCATGTGTTACATGCAAAGTACTGCTGTACAGATGTACCAGAATTTGGATAACTGTCATGTCAGTCTAGGTATTATGTAGGTTCTAATTTTTAGGGCAAAGAGAAAATCGCAGATGCAAGAAGAAAGGAGCTGTCGAAGAACACGAAAAGTGACCATCTGACTGTGGTGAATGCTTTCACTGTAAGCATGTTTTCATGTGGTTTTTTCCTTCTAGAATTTTAATTTGAGTAATATAGGTGATCCTCAGGAAAAAGCTGATCGGTTTATCTTCTGTAGGCTTTCTTCTTTGGCTTCTACAAAAACATAAAACCAAACTGATTTTCACCCTTCCAGTGTTGCATAATCTTGTCTCCAGGCTCAGTAACCTCATTTCTGGCGGACAAGTCTGAAAAAGACAAAGGAAACATAGTATTGTAGTTACCTTGCTGAAGTTGTTCATTCCTGTCCTTCTGGTCTCTACAAGAGGCTGAAGCCAACTTCAGAAGTGTTGGATGTTGTGTTGTGGTGAGGAGAGGAGGAAATAAACGGCCTGGAAAACGCAGTTACTGCCCAGAACTTTGTTAATTACAACAAAAGGTGGCTGCTCTGGCAAACACAGCCAGGTATCACTGCCCGCCAGGGAAAAAGGAAGCTTGTGATCCAGCACGTTGTGAAGTTGTGTTTTTCTGCACTGCGGTGTGTGCACATGTACAGAGAGATCAAAGGATTTGCTTTCTCCCTGGTAGGGAACATGGGGCTGTTTGGGACCTCCAGTTTTGGCTGTCCTTAAGTTTGTAGTGTTCACTTGCAACTCCGGTTTTCATTCCTAGGGCTGGGAAGAGGCTCGGAGTTGTGGTCTCAGGAATGAGAAGGACTATTGCTGGGAGTATTTCCTGTCCTCAAATACCTTGCAGGTAACAGTGTCCTGCCAGGCTCACACAGGATCCTGGGGGGGGAAGAGGGGGAGCCTTTGGCACAGCATCGTTCTGGGGCGATTTTCGTTGTTTCCTAGATGCTGCATAACATGAAAGGACAGTTTGCTGAGCATCTCCTTGCAGCTGGATTTGTGAATAGTAGAAACCCCAAGGATCCCAAATCTAACACCAACTCAGGTGACCGTGGAGGGAAAGGGAGAATTTATCCCAGCTGAAATCTCAGCTTGCAGCACTGCCTCACTTACTTTGCTGTCTCCCGCAGGTAATGAGAAGCTGCTCAAAGCAGTCATCTGTGCTGGCCTCTATCCCAAAGTGGCAAAGATCCGGCCCAGCTTCAGCAAAAAGAGAAAAATGTGAGGGCTTGGTTTAATGTTGGTTTGTATTCAAGGGGTTTTCTACATGGCATTGTTTGGCAAAGCGATGCAGTGGTTTGAGTGCATGCATGAATCCCACTTTAGAGTTGAGTTGTGGTTGTGTGTTACTTCCTCTGAGAAGGGTGGGATTGTTGGTTTCTTAACATCTGGATTCCTGCTAACACCTGAAATAACTTGTGTGACCTTACCATGCCGTGGACAGTGTTACAACAACTCAGTAGCACTGCTCTGAAGGGGTTCTCCAGCAGCAGTTCAAACACTGTCACTTCTGGTTATTTGGGTAAAGAGACCCCAGGGATCCTGGTCTGTTTTATCACTTCTTGTATTATCAGACTTTTTTTTTGTTGTGTTTTTTTTCTTTGAAGGGTGAAAGTTTGCACCAAGACAGATGGATCAGTTAATATCCACCCCAAATCAGTGAATGTGGAGGAAACAGAGTTCCATTATAACTGGCTCGTGTACCATTTGAAGATGAGGACCAGCAGTGTGAGTCGGAGCTGTGCTTGTGGGGTTCATTTGTTTTATTATCCCCTCTTGAATGAGGCTGGATCAGGGTTCAGAGGGGACGTGAACAGCCTTTGTTCTGGGCCTTCCTGTCCTAGGCCATTCCTTGTACACACCATCAGATTAAATCCTTTGTCATACTGGGGTATTGTACCACAAATAAGGAACTTCTGTGGTTTAGTTCTTGGGGTTTTTTTTGAGGATTTGGGTTTCTTTAATGTCTGGCAGTAACAGGTGTAAATTCTTTTAGTTTAATTTTTTTTCATTTCAATCCAATTTTAACACTTCTTAATATGCTGACATTTTTTCCTTTCATTGTTATGGAGCATCTGGTTTGATTTCACCACTGTGTGAAAGACTGAAAGACTTGGGACCATTTTTGCCCTTGTGCAATCTGATTTGATGTAACTTTTGTTGAACCGAGTTGTGTCATGCATTTGTTCAGAATTTGTGAGTAACTGAGTAAGGATCTTCTGGAATTCTGTAGGAGTCTCATTAAGGTTACTGATGGCACCTGAGGTATTTTGAGGGTGATCAGACAATTCTATTGTTGTGCAGATTTACCTGTACGATTGTACAGAGGTGTCTCCATACTGCCTCTTGTTCTTTGGAGGGGATATATCCATTCAGAAGGATAAGGACCAGGACACCATCGCTGTGGATGAGTGGATTGTTTTCCAGTCTCCAGAAAAAATAGCAAACTTGGTCAAGGTAACTGGTTCAAAAGAAGGTACCTGGAAGGCTCAATGTAACACTGGTTCTGCTTAGGGATTTCTGGATTTGATATTGCTGTGGATTGATTTATCGCTCAGGGAGATGATGTTTGAAATCCACTCCCAGCCAGCAGTTCTAGCACACAAAGCAAAAGAAATCTAATTTTGCACAGATGCTGTGGGATGACTTGGTCAGTACAGGAGATATCCACATGGATATGGAAACATGACAGTGGGGCTCCTCAGTTAACAGGAATGGGTTCCATTCCCACACCCACACTGTTTAATACTAGATCCCAGAAATATAGTATTAGTACTAAATATTAATCTAGGATTAATACTAAATCCCAGAAACCTGACACTTTTTAAAATTTCATTTTTATTTTAAACTGTTGTTTTTAATCCTGAGGTAGTTAGTTTTTAATCCTGAGGTAGTTAGCCAAGTGCTGGGTGGGCTGTTAGAGGCGTCACATCCAGAGATGTTGATCTCTCCTCAGAGAGACTGGGTTTTGAGGGACAGTGTTTGATCCTGAAAACAGCAACGTGGCAATGAACTGAGGGGAGAAGAGCAGGTGTGAAGGCTGGGAGAACAGAGGGCCCGAGGCACTGAACCTCTCTGTTGATGCTGTGTGTAGCCCTAACTACCTATCTCTTTCCTTTTTCCTTCTTTTCCTTTATTACAACACTTCCCAGAAATTGAGAAAAGAACTTGATGATCTCCTACAAGAAAAAATAGAAAACCCCCACCCCGTGGACTGGAATGACATAAAGTGCAGGGACACAGCAGTGCTGACAGCCATTATAGACTTGATCACCACGCAGGAGAACGAGGGCGTCCGGAACTTCGCTCCGCGCTTCCAGGGCGAGCGCTGCAGCTGACGGCCCCGGGCAGCCCCGGCCCTGCTCTTACGGCCTTTAGCTGGGGGCAGCTGCTGCAGGGCGAGCCGGAGCTGCCCCAGCCCGAGGAGCCGGAGCTGCCCCGGCCCGAGGAGCCGGAGCTGCCCCGGCCCGAGGAGCCGGAGCTCGGAGCTGCCCCGGCCCGAGGAGCCGGAGCTGCCCCGGCCCGAGGAGCCGGAGCTCGGAGCTCGCTGCAGGCTCTACGTGCATGTGTTCTGTGCTTGGTGTTCTTTGTGAGGGACACGGCGGCAGTTGTTGGATGGTGTCAGGTTCTCGTCCTGCTGTAGCTGTTTTCTTTGGGTTTTTTACCCATCAGGTAACAGATATTTTTAAAAAACCTGCTAAAATACTGCTTAGTAATACCTAAACTGTTTTATTTTTTTTTCTTTTTAATGAGGTGTGGTGAGTAATTATACTTGCTGTGTTATTCCAGCTGTGCAGCAGTCTGCTCACCAGCACTTTCACAGAAAGTAATTACAGCTTAATTGAACTAAACTTGAAAACACTTGATGAATTTTTATGGTGGGAGGAAACAATCTTCAGAAATTCTTCTCCTTTTCTGTATTTCATCCCATTCAATTAATCTTCCTTTGCATTCTGTCCACATCCATCATCACTGCTAACTGAAATTGCAAACTGCAGAAAGCGTGGTTAGATAAAATTCATGTTGGATTATGTGTTAGGGTTTCATTGCATTTGAGGTTTTGTGTTTTTTTTTTTTTTTTTAAGAAGTTCGTGTATGGGTTATAGTATTCCATTAAGAGTCTTTTTTTGCAAGTCTTATTTCAACTGTTCTCAATGTTTTGAATGTTCTGTTTTGAATGATCTCCAGCTATGGAAGATTATTTGAATAACAAAGTTTGTTAAGGATTTTGAGGTTTATCCTTGAGAAAAAAAAAGCCTGGAAATAGAACTTTTCTCCCTTCTTCGGTGTTTTGTTGTTTTTTTTTTTTTTTTGTCTTTGCAAAAATGACCTTAATCATCAGGCTCAGGAGGATTTATGCTTTACTCTGAGGAAAGCAGAACAGCTCAGGTGAAACAAGTCCCAGTACTGGCTAGACTGGGGTGTCCATTGGGTTAAGAAGGGCTGGAGGGTGCCAGGCTCCTCGTTGGCGCTGCCAGCTGCACAAACACCTCGTTTAACCTCCCTCCCCACCAGGTGAAACTGAGACTGTTTCACCTTCAGGTGTTCTACATGAGGAGGAGAATCAGCCGGCCCGGGGGAGTCTGAGCAAGGGGAAAACAGATGGAACAGATACTGGGGGGTGGCCCGGGCTCAAAGGGGAGATAAAGGGGGTCTAAGTAACTGATAACTGTGTGGAAATAGGGAGGAAATAATGTGTATTGAGGAATTTCTGTGCTGGAAACAAACCAGGCTTAAACCAGGGCATCAGGTTATTAAGATGCTGAAGAGGTAATGCTGATGGAAGGTTTGTAACTTGGTTTTTAAATGGCCAGCTGGAGACAAAGAGTGGTCAAAGTCATGTTGTATTTAATGAGGTCTGCTTCTGTCATCGTTTGCAGCACCTTCTAGAACTCTGGGTTATGGAATGTAGGAATTCAGTGATGTAGTAAATTCTGCCTGACCTTCATGTATCTTAGTTTGCCTGAATGATGAAGTTTTGATACAGCTGTTGAAAATCATTTGCAGATCACAGCAGATGAAGCCTTGGCCCTCCTCACCCTTGGTGCCAAGATTTACTGTTTATTTCCTACACTTGTGTTCTGTCCACTTGACTGGCTATGTGTGTTATTCTAGAAACAAAATACACCTGGGAAAAGGAGGTACAGGTGTAAAGCCCAGCTCCAGGGAAAAAGGAGAGTGTGTGTCTGGGTGTGCTCAAAGGGCACAGGGGCTGATGAAGGGCTTGAGTTTTCAGATTATTTCCTTTGCAATAACAGTGCTAATAGAGAAGTCAGTGTTAAAAATGGCTTTTTTTTTTTTTTTTTTTTTGCTAATCAGTGTGTGCAGTGGCTGAGCTCCCTGCCCTGGGCTGCAGGAACAGGAGGCTGGGAGTTAACAGTTACTGCTGAATTTGGACTGGACACAAGCTTTATGGCATTTAAAACAAAACTAAAACATTTTTTAGTAAGGATTTAAAAGCACTTTATTGATTGTTGTCCTATAAAATCATAAAAGTCTTTTAATTCCTGAAGAACTGTGTCCAACAATAGGAAAAATGAAAAATATCTTTACAAAACATTACAGCATTTTTGGAAAAACTAGGTATGAAAAATATATACAGTGTATTAAAAAAACTCAATAAAATTAATGCTTGGATTTATACATTCAGTTATGTGTTAAACATCCACATGTATACAGTAAAATTTGTTAAAACAGTAGCAGTGTTTTACTATGTTAAATAAGACTTTGTTCCATTTACAGTTTCTCTCACTACTTTATCAGTCCACATAAATTAATTTGCAAGGCTGTATAACCACTGTCCAGGTAGTATTTTTGTACAAAATTACTGCCTTCCTAGTGTAGGTTAAATTATTAGAGCCACACATCTGTACAAACACCCAATTCAAACACCACTCAGATCAGCATCTCACAGAATAAAAACCAGCAGAGGCTGGGGAAGGCAGCAGGAAGAAAGCCTTGGTACTACAAGTTGTCCCCTCATTTCTACACCGCTGAGGCAGCAGCTGGTCCTTACAAGGGAGGGTTTTTACCACACACACTCAGACCTCTCTGCAGCCCCCTGCCCGGAGCCCTGCTCGGCCCTGAGCGCGTTTCACGTGCTCATCACCGCTGCTCTGAAGCACAGGGAGCTGAAGTGCAAGGCCTCAGCAGACAGCTGAGGACAGCAAAACAACTGCCCCACTCCCAGCAGTTACTCCGCAGTAAAATCCCTGTGCTGATGAGCAGCAGCACCACTGCAGAGGCTGCGACCTTTTCCTGTGCCCACAGCACAACTTGGAGGCAGCCGGGCAGCCTCGCAGAGTCCTGGGCAGCTCTGGTGGTGCCAGCTCTGGTGGTGTCAGCCCAGGGCCCATCCCTGGATGTGCATGGAGAGGTAGGTCAGCCTTGACAGAGCCCAGAGCTGGTCACTCGAGTTCAGGCACGAGGGAAGTGTCCGAGGGTCTGGGGCTGCAGCTCCTCAGGAGCAGGGCAGCAGCGCTGCTGCTCAGCACCGGGGCCAGGCCCCGCCAGAGTTCTGCTGTGCAAACCACTTCAGGCGCCCGGGAGCAGGAGGCAGCGAGGCAGGAGCTGCAGGAGTGCCCGAGGTGCTGCTGCTCGGGGC
>QUSF01000086.1:766570-778487 GCA_003676055.1 Chloebia gouldiae
AGGAAATGGGAATGGCTTTGACAAGTCATGAACCCACCACAACCAGAGTGCTCATACCCTGTGATTCTGTGACTAACACAGCGTTTAAAACCAGACAGAATCTGTTAAAGTGGTTTTGTCAGGATCTTTTCCTGATAATGCTGCTCTGGTGTCACAGAAGCATTTGCCCTGTGCTGGCCTAATGGCGGAGGAGGCACAAATGCCAAAGCTTTCCTTCCTCCTCTAAACTTGGGGGTCTGACCCTGCAGACACTTGCCTGATTTCCCTGGGACTCCTCTTTCCCCAGAGAGGCTCCTGGGGAGCTGTCTGACCCTGGCACTGATTTCTCGGGCTGCATTCCTGACTCCTGCCTGGCTGAGCTGCCCCTGGCATCCCCAGAGCTCTGAGCAGGGCTGCACCAGTGAGAGGCTGGGTGCCAGCACCTGTGACCTGCTCACCACACAGGGGCCAGTGAGCTCCAGCTCTCTGCAGCCACCTTCCAGGAGGCTCCCAGGAACACAGGCAGCATGTGCTGCACAGGTTATTCATCTCCACTCCCCTGTGTCAGACATTCCAGGGAGCTCCCAGAAGCAGAGACAGTCTCTGCTCTCTGCATTCTGCTTCCAACAAAGGCAGCTTTGTTCCCCCAGGAATGGCCCTGTCAGCCACTGCAGGCCTATCCTGGTGTTACTGGAGACTTTCCATTAAACATGTGCCAAGTCCAAGTTCCTAGACAGAGGCTTTAAGCAGTTTTGACTGAAGGTTTTTATAAAGTATTTTTATCAGCTCACCAAACTTTTGTCCACGCAACAAAAACCACTGGCATCTACACTCATACTCAGGTTTTGTACTAAGCAAAGGCTGCTTAAAAACCAGCAGAATGGGACAGATGCTCTCCTTTATAACAAATGGGTGGATTTTGCTGCTTTGAGACACCTTGAAAACAGAAAGCAACAGCTTGGAGATACCAAGCTGGTATCTGGTTTAAAATCGTTTCCACTGTTCATACAAATGACATTGCTCGAAGCCAGCACAAAGTTTTGTTTTAGTTTGACAGTATTGCAAAACTTGGGAAATAAATTATGTTTTCATTTAAAGTTAAAAAGGAGTTATGACTTCTGATTTTACCCCAAGTCATAAAAAAACCAAGTTCTTAAACCACGAGACTTCACAGATAAGAAAGAATAAGACTAATTCTAGGCTAGTGTGGTATTTTTCCATTCTTCTTTCTTCCTCTCCCTCCCACTTCCTTTGAAGAGTATTAATCAAAAGAGAAGTTCCCCTAAGAGCACTGCTCTCCCCACCCCCATTGTCCTCTACCTTTACACCTCCCACTGTGTGTAAGGAGTACCTGAAAAATAACTTTTCCATGAAAATAAAGCCTTTGATAAGCTGCACTCCCTGACACCAGTGCCACCAGACTGGGGTGGCCCCGGGCCACAGAATTCCCAAGCTCTGGCAGAAGCACGAGACAAAGAAAGGGCAATGGGAGGGAGAAAGGACCCCAGCCAAACCCAAATGTTCTCCTGCCCTGTAGCTCCTCAGCTGGGTTTGCACTTGACACAGCACATCAGCCTCCAGAAGACAAAAGTCAACCTGCTCCACAACACATGTCAAATTCCACAGACTTTGTGGTGTCTCAGAGAAAAAAACAAGAAATGACTTTACTGTGACTGGGAACATGGACCTTCACACGTTCCATCAAAGGTAAATGAGGGTTTCATGCTAAAGAATTCACAACTTTGCAATTTCTACAAAGGGAACAAAACAAGAGAGAACAAAATAAAAAACCATTCAGAATCCTTGTTCAACCTTCAGCCTCCCTTCTGAAAGGAGGCCAATATTTCACTGTTCCACAGATAAAGACATGCCTGTAAAGCTGTACAGCTACAGCTGTGACCACTCAGTACCTTCACCAGGCCACCAGCACACTGCAGCCACTGTGCTCACTGCAGAGTGCAAATCAGGGACAAGAAAAGCAACCCAGACACTTTGGAGCTTCAGTAATGTGGAACACAATCCACCTGCTGCAGAACAAACTGCAAGGAAGCAAAGCCACATCCAGGAACTTTTTGAGAAGAGTGTGAAGTACTCTGAGAGCACATACATATGCATATCCTGGATTAAATAACACTGGCAGTAATTACTGCCAGGAACTAGACTGTTCTGCACTTGTATCATGCAAGATCTGCCATTTCCTCCTCTTCAGGCACTATCTGTACGTGTCTTGTTTCATTTGCTCCCCCTCCAGACTGAAGGAATGTGCCCAAAAGCAGCAGCAGAGCAGGGCTGATCCCTGTGGCAGCAGAGCCAGGCCCTGTGCTCACACAGTCCCAGAGCACAGCCAGGCCCCAGGACAGCACCCTCTGCATCAGCTGGCACCAGCCAGCTCTCCAGGACAAGTATGGAACTCCAGCTCAACCTCACAGCTCAGCAGGGCAGGCTGGGCTTTATCTGATGCCCTGTAAGGACCAGCTCTGGCTGCCCCGTCTGCATTTAGCCCAGAACTGTTTAGATGTGGAGGATGCTGATTTCCACCATGACTCACTCTGTGCTTTCCTTCCCTCTCCATTCTCAGAGACAAATGCCAGGCCAGCCCCTCACACTCCTGTGCACATCTCTGCCACTTGTACTTCTCATCTCCAAACCAGCAGGAGTTCTGGAAAAAACACTCAGCACTAAAATGGTTAACTCAGTTCCAAAAAGAAACCTGCTGCTGTGTTTAAGGATGTACAGGTCTGTTAAATACAGAAATGCCACACTCACTTTTTGCTTGCTTCATAAACATCCGTGATGTTGGAGAAGAGGTGGTGGCTCTCTGTTTTGGTCATTGTGAGGCTCAGCTCCCTGGAATTTTTAAACATCCGGATCAGAATCTCCAAGCTCAGCAAATAGGAGTGCTCAGAAGATATCACCTCAAATATTGCCTGGAAAATGAAGGGGGAAAAGAAGAGACTTACTAGTGATTGGGCTTTTTTCCTTAAAAACAAAAAGAGAATGTTGAGCAGGGTGCAAAGCAAAGTTTTGGATGAAAGCTAGAGATTATGACTTAAATATTCATCTCTATAATAGTTTCATCATTAATTAGAAATAAGTGATCTAATACTAGAAAAAAAGTCTTTTTTAACAAGTCCATATTCAAAGTTTTCAATGCAACTGCAAGGCAGGAGACTGAAGAGACCTCAACAGCAGGTGTGACCCCAAGAGCACAGAGTGAGACTGGAGGGAGCAGGCTGAGGTCCTGCTGCAGCTCTTCCCAGACTGGGAACAAAGTCCTCAGCACAGGCAGGAACGGGGCAGGCACTTTGCTTCTGATGTGCAAGGAAGGGAGAATCACCCTGCCATGACCCAAACACAGAGCAGAGAAGCGTGCCTGGCACACAGCGGGGGCTGGGGCAGCTCCCCGGTGCCTGCTGGGCCCTCCTGGGCTGGGGTCACCTGCACAAGGGCAGGGCCAGGGGATGTGAACCCCGGGACAGCTCACTCCCAGGGGGCCACGTGCTCCCTGCAGCTGCTACACACAAACACAGGCAGTTTAGGCTTACAAGGAAAGACCTGCTGAAAGTAATTTTAGTTCAAACCAGTCTCTGACCCATTCTCTTTAGCCAAAATATGCAGAGATCCATTTCTCTAAGAGATTCTGAAAGATGGGATGTGTATGAAGACAGGACATGGGCATTAATCAAGGCAGAAGACAAACACATATTTTTCTGCAATGACAATGTATATAACTATAAAATAATATATTAGGCTCTAAAAAGCAATTTAAAGAACGTATAAAGAATAAACAGTAAAAGATAGTTTAAAGGAAATACAGCAAAAGCATGAATTAGTAATGTAACTACAGCCTAAAAGCATTTATTTAGGCTCCCACTGAAAGAACTGGCCTCTAAAACTCAAAAACCCTCAGGCGTGAAAACATTTTTTGTAACATTGAAGACTTTACATTTAAAATGAATCCAAAGAACTTGTTCTTTTTGAAAGGATGCAAGTATGGCTCCAGGAAACACAGACTAATGGCTCCTAAAGGACATCACTGAAATATGCACTGAAATATATGCCTTGTGTCAAAGCTTCCCAGCAGGAGGAGCTGAGGGAGTCCTGAAGAGGAATGAAGATACTGGGCCAGACTGGCATGGCAGGTAAAGCTGCAGGGCTCCTGGGCAAGCCCTGCTTGCTGTGGAAGGAGGGACACAGCTCGGGAGGAGATGCAGGACCCAGCTGCCCTGGCCACCCCTGGCAAGCTCCCACTCCCTGGCATCGCCCCTGCAGCGAGGAGGGGAGCAGCAGATGGACACCAGAGCACAGGGGAGAAGGAAAGAGGAGCAAGAGGACACACAGAGCAGAGGGCAAAGACAGAGAGCAGCCAGGCAGCCCTTGTGGGTGCTGCTGGCAGCAGGGAGGCCCCTGCTGTGCCCCGGGGCGCAGGGCCAGCTGGGCTCCAGCAGGCACAGCACCAGCCCACCCTGCTCACAGGGCTGGTACAGCCCAGGGGCTCTGTGACAGCTGCTCCTGGCTCCTCCTGCTATAAAAACTCCTGTGCCACGTCCCCCCTCTGGGAGCTGGAGCTGTCACCTCTTCCCTGGCACAGCAGTGACCCTGCTGCTGCCAGGCTGGAGCCCCTGGCATGGACACAGGCACCTCAGCACTGACTGGGGTCATTTTCTCTCCCTGGGGAGAGAGGACACTTCACGGGAGGGCAGGAAGCCAAGCAATGAACTCTTATCAGCATCTCTTTATCAAAAGCAGAGCCCTGAGCAGCCAAAGCACAGAGTACCTCCTGTCTCTTCCTTTCCTCCTGGCTGATGCCTTCTGACAGGCCATTCTTCTTCACCTACAAAGACAAACCAGAGGATATTTTTCATACTTTTTGTGGGAAAATGTGATTAAAAAGAGAGACAGGACTATCAAAACCTGGAAAGCAAAGCACCAAGAAGGGCCTGTGTTCTAAACACAGGACCCAGATCAGGAGGGACACCAGGGCAAGGGCAGGGAAAGGGCCACAGCCCCACACACGTGGAGCAGAGGCACATCACAGACACAAGACCTCCCACCCATTTCTGTCAGCCTTCTCCAAAAGCTCCTAACTTACTATCACCAACAGCTTTCTCTTCTTGCTCCACCTGCTCCCTGGAATTTTAAAGGATATATTTATTCCTCATTTTATTCCTGCACAGCAGGCCCCACAGTGCTGGACAGCAGGAATGAAGAGGTGCCACACTCTGTCTGCACACCAAAGGACAGACTCACAGGAAAATGCCTGTGGAAGTCACTTCAGCATTCCAGTGTGGGAGCCACTAGCCTTTGGAACACAACTCCCAGATTCCCACAGCACCCCAAGCTGACACTTCTGGATGCTGAGCAAGTCTAATTACATGTCTTTTTATTAAACAAAGTACATTTCAATCAGGAGCCTGCAAGCTTCAGAGCATTCCTGAGGAAGTGCAATGGCACTGAAAGGTGCAATGTAACTTTTTTCTGGATGCAGCGGAAGAGTTCTCTAAAAATAAGCTAACACAGGAAATACCTACAGACAGATCCCCAGATTTCAGTGCTCCCTGCTAACAGACACTGCCAGAGTGCAGGCAGGTCCAGGGGCACCTGCTGAATTCCTGCTCCAGACGGAGCTGTCACACACGGGTGTGTCCCACAAAGTACACATGAATTCCTGGCACGTGAACCCACAGGCCAAGGGCCCAGCCTCGCACTCCCCACCGCCCACAGCAACATCCCAAAAGTCACAGGCCCAGGTATGGAGACTGCTTTGGCCATTTCTGCCAAAGAAAATTCAATACCTAATTTTGACGTGTCCAAAATGTTTAAGCTGAAATAATCTAAAAAAAATGTCACATGTGTGATACTAAGCAAACAAAAACTTAATTTAAGCTAAGAAGGTGAGCAGAAGGAATGGAAGAAGCCCAACATCACTGCTACTAACACTGGACTGTCTTTTCCCCAGCAATGACCGATTCAACCACGGAGGTGAGAAGCAAAGAATGAAAGGAGGACAGGTGAACTCTGGTCAGGGACAAAAAGTTCCTTCAAAACAAGGAGGTGCTGAAGGGGGAGAATCTACCAGGAATCTACTAAGTGGTTGCACCACAGTCAAAGTGACCACAAGCCCACTGATACAGAGAGAGAAAGGGGTGCCAGGGCAGACATCAGCCCTGAAGGCCCCAGACAGCCACACCAGGGGGCTGGGCTGGTGCCACGGAGGGGAGGCAGCCCTGGACAGGGACCCCGAGTGACCCTGGACAGGGACCCCGTGAGTGGCCCTGGACAGCGACCCCGTGAGTGGCCCCTAAAGCCACTCACAGCAGCTGATTTTTCCATGAATGAAGAACCAGCCACAACCAAGATCACAGAAACACCCTTTTCAGCACTGTTCTCATGAAGAATTTACCACTCCAGAGCACAGCGTGGTCAGAGCTGCAGCAGCTGCCAGGGAAGGCTCCTGCAGGGAGAGGGGACCCCTCTGCCCTGGCCTTCCCAGCACAGGCACTGCTCACGAACACCACACACATTCTCCTCCTTTCCTAGCATCTGCTGAAACCCAGGACTGACATTTTCCAGCTGACTTCCTGCAACAACTCCAGACTCACTTTTTAACTTCTTAACACACATTGACAGCATGTAATTTTTCCAGAGTTATAAACACAGTCACTGTGAGTCTCACATTCCCACATTTTGTTTTCTCTATGCACCTTCTCCCATATACTACCCACTTCCAATTTTGTAAATCAAATACAGAGAGTGCACAAGTTTCTGTGTGAGGAGCAGTAAAGAACAAGGTGGTTTCTCTAAGTGAAGCACAGCACAGAACAGTTCTCCTCCTGAGATGGTCTTCATGCTATTTTTGTCTCCAAGCAAATTAGCCTTTTGAAATTATCATTATTATTACTAAATAGCATTCTTTCCAAAATACCTCAGCTGTTGAACACTTAACTGCTAGTTTGCCCAGAAGGCAGAAAAAACAATTTGACTTCATTATAAACACTATTTTTTTTTTTTGCAACATGAAGCCAATGAACTGTATTTTAAGTATTTGATTGTTGGAAAAAGAAAATCAAAACACATCTTTACAAAATCACATTGTCTTGCCTTCTTTATACTTGCTGAATCAGAGAGATTCACCTTTCAATACTTTAAACTGCAAAGGGTCATCAGCATCTGTAAGACAGCTCTGCTAATCAGACCATCTAACCAGCCTTTGGGGATCTCCCTGAGGCTCAATCCCTCATTTATTTGGAAATACAGAGCTGATGGTCAAACACTCCAGGTGATCTTGTTAGGCAGAATCTCTCTAATGCCCGAGATGAGCATCTACAACATTCTACAAGTTACATTAACAAAAAACAACCACAAACCCTTCATGATAAGGATATCCCTCCAGAAGCCACAGAAATGATCCAAGAATAACCACGTTAACACAGAATTTCAATGGTTCCTTCAGTCCCAAAATCACACCTAGGAGAAAGAGCTGTGGCAGTAGCAGCTGTTCCCAGTATTTTGTCAGGTTATGAGCAGGGAAGGCAGTGAGGCTGCAGCCCGGGCCAGAACAGCTGAATTTACTTTGTTTAACGATGCCGCTCTGCCAAAGCCCTGCAGACTCTTCCCAGCCTGTGCAAGGGACAGCACAGCACCACCAGCTCTGCTCTCCACTTCTCAAAATGCTTTCCATTAAATATCTGCACTCAAGTCAGCCTAAGAGCTGGTGTGCAGTGATTCAGAACAATTGAGCAGCAACTTGTTTGTAACTAACTGAAGCCTTTCTTTAGTGTAATTCACCCTTTTAGTGAACTCACACAACCCTTTTTTAATGAATCAGTAAAGTTGTGTGTTTGCCAAATACAGGATGCTAAAATGAACTTGGTTTCATTGTTTTTTATGTGAAACAAAGACCAGTAACTGACTGGGACCTCCATGTCGTTCTTATGAGATGAAAAAGATGATGACAAACTTCAGCCACAAACTCCAGCAGCAAGTAAGGGAAGGCTTTGCTTCAACCCCCCCTGAGATCCTGTCTCTGGCCATACAAGGATCACAACTCACCACGGAGAGCTGGCTCCACGTCGACCTCAGGGGCTTATAGTGAAAAACAACCTTGTCATCCAACTTCTGCTCTTGGGGCTCAGAGTCTTCATCAGAATCTATGTCCAGAGCTTTTTCCTTATAGTTCTGATATAATACAGCATTTTCTGTCAAATAACAACGGTATGTCAGTCATTGCTAGAAAGTTAGTTTAATCGCTCTCATCAAAATTTAAAGTAACATTTAAACAATGAAAGAAACCAAAGTGTCACTGTGCTGCTCACACTCCACAAGACAAAGATAGCAAATGATTTGGGCTGGACAATGGTGCAGTACAGTGACAATAGATCACTGTACCCAAAGATCCTCCCAGACCGAATTAAAGAACAGATGTGGCCTTTGTCAAGAAAAAAAATAGCAAACAATTTTTTTCTTCCTTGGTTTGCTGTACCCAGTTCTGTAATTAACCAGCAATTAGAAAACAGGATTGTGTGTCAGTGGAGCAGTCACTGATCTGCAGGTCTCACTATTTTCATGTCCAGGAAAAGCATGCTGCCCACAGCAACACTTCTCCTGTCAACTCTGAATGCTGTCTTCACATTTCACTGTTTCCCAGTTTCAGAGATCTGAGATCAGAACTATTCCACAGAGAAAGTTAAAAGCCTGAGTAAGCACAAGCCCTGTGAACCTTAAGGCCAAACACACTCCTGGTACCGTCAGTGGCAAAGGAACACAGGCGTGGAGCACTCCTGCTTTTCCAACCTCCCTGGCCACACAGCAGTGAGCAAGGGCAGAAATTCAGCACCACAAAAACCCACAGACCAATTAAGCCATTAAGCAGGCAGGCTCTGAAGGGTACTTTTAGATGGGCCAGGCTTTGGCTAAGATCCAATCCTCTTGCCCTACAAGAGGGAACTGAAGTGGAGCTTTGGCTGGCCTGGCTGGGTGGGTCTGTCCCACCTGCTCAGACTCACAGCCCTGCCCTGGTGCCAGACCAGGTGCGCCTTCGGAGCAGCTCCTGGGGAAGGGCCTGTCGAGTTGTACACTTTTAACAGAGGAAACTGCAACTGAACTGTGGGAGGCAATCCAGAGACAGTTATTAGCTGGGATCATCCAAGACAGACGGGACCACTGGAAGGGAATCCAGAAAACATCATGAGGAGATAGTGTGAGAAGAGATAAAAATAAAGAGTAGGGCAAGGGATGATGCAAAGAGAACACAGTGGGAAGCTCTGAAAACAGAAACAGAGGAAGGTAACAGCAGCTGAAATGACCTCAAACAGGCATTAAGCAGAGAAAAGCCAAGAGTATCAGTTATTATAACATCTATGATGGGTCCACAGAAGTTCTCTTTTCTTGTTGAAGTATCAGGAAAAGCAGCAAACTTGGCAAAACCCAGAATTAATGAGTAACACAAAAATACAGCTCCACAGACAGTGTTTTTCTGACACTTATATTTGAAGCCTAGGTAGCAAGAAAAGAAAATGCTTGCAGAGCCCAAGCATTCAGCCCAGCACCCTGAGCTGATGAGAAGGCAGAAACAGCTGAGTAACTCCAGCCCAGAGTAACCACTCTGGTGTGCTGCAGGGATGGCACAAACCCCTAAGGGCCAAATGTCCTGCACCTGGGCAGGGTCCCAGACACAGGCAGGAAGGCAGGCCCACGTGGAGGAGCCCTCCATGGAACTGTCAGGGCTGAGGCAAACACAGCCAACAGCCCACGCGTTGGGAGGGACAGCAGCTGACGTGGAAAAGAAGCCCTTGACACACTTTTTAGCCTGCCACTGCATAGTCTTTAAAATAGCCCTAAGGTAGGTCTAGTGCCAGAATTACCGTCCCACATCTCAGATGCATTACTGAAAAACAAGGTACTGAGTCTGAGACTCCATACAAAGGAAGTGTGCAAAACGATGCTGAAGTTCATTTCCCTTGGGAGTTATTAACAGCTCTGGACAGAACAGGGCTCACCTTCCCCATCGAACGTCCCTTGTCCTCTCAGCATCTTCTGCAGATAAGTTTAACAGAAAAGAGAGCTATATTAGAAGGAGGAGAATGCAAAATAATCACAGTAACGTCTGTTTTACTCAAGACTTGGGCACCAAACCAACAGGCCCTAATCTGTAACCTTTGCATGCTGGACACGAGTTCACTAAAAACAACTGTGTCATCAGAGAAAGTGAAAAGCTACCCTAGTTTCATTTCTCACATACCTTGTTTAGATGTATTTTCCCTGTGTTTCAAAAACATACTACACTGCTTGAGAGGGGTTCAGTGAACTTGCAGCTCATCCCCCTGTGCCAGGGCTGTCTGTGGAGGCGCAGCTCTGAGAGGCTGCCCTTCCCCTCTGCAAACAAAACCACTCAGAGCACTTTGTAAAGGAGCCTTCTGAGAGCACAACAAACCTCTGAAATAAAACAGCTGTTCTGGTGCAACAAGTCCCAGGCCCCAAGAGTCTATTTAATAAAACACTACTTGCAGAGAACTCCGTAAGGACAGCACAGTTTCATCTCCTCCTATCTTAAACATAACACACTGTTTTAAGTCTACTACCAAACCAAACCACACTCTGCAGCTGTTCACAATTTCATCAGTTTCTATTTCACCCTTGCAGTGTTTTCACAGAAGCATCCACTACCATAATTTCAAACTGGCTGAAAATTGCCATAAAGCTGATAATTATTTTAAAAGCTACAGCATCAGCTCTTGAGCTGATGTACTTTATTATACAGAAATCTATGAATACATTTCATATAGTAACAAGTTATATCTAAAATAAGGAAATACAATATTACAGTATAATAAGTAAAAGAATACTATCAGTGTATCTCTATAATTGAATACATTAACATTCAGTGTAACTCTACTATAGGATTCTAAGGGATTACAACCAAGTTAAAAACAGGCATGCTGCTTTTACTTTCAAGCATTAAAAATTAAAATTACTTTCAGGCATTAAAATACCTGAAGTCATTTCTATCAATTTAAAAATCACTCAGTGATTTTTAAAAATACTTCAAAAGTAGTATCTCAGAAAAGTGAGAGAGGAAGTTCATTTTTCTGTCTCTATTCTAGCACGCAGACTTTATTAAGACAACGTCCCTTTTTTTCCTGTTTACTGCTTTCTGGGACACAGGTTTTAAGCCCGTGGTACGGTTGTGAAAGCTGGAGAATCCAGCAGGAACAGCGAGCAGGAGGCAGCCAGCAAAGGCTCTGAGCTGCCTGGATTTCAACAGAGCCCGCCATCTCCAACACCTCACTTGGAAAACAGCACTTTTAAAGCTCACAGTTACTATGAAAAGTTTTGCATTAGCACAAAAGCAAACTGAAAGTTCCCAGCATTTACGGCAAATGCAGGATCAGCAGGCCACGCTCCTACGGAGCCAACCCCTTCACCTATCAGCGCACCTTACCTTTATCCTCCCCAGGCTCGAGAACTTCTCTTTATCTTCAACCACCGCTTTCAGGATGGGCTGGGACATTCTGTTTTTCTTCTTGCAGTTGGCGGAGCCGTCCAGGTCCACGCCGCTGACCACGGCCCGGCGGTAGGACGTGGAGCGCAGCCCGCGCCGCAGCGCACCCGGGCCGCCCTCGGGCTCGTCCTCGGGGTCGCTGCCCGGGGGCGGCCGGGGGGTCTCCACCAGGCTGCGCACCTTGAGGCCCCGCTCGGGGCCCTGGCCGCGGCCCGCGGGCCGGCTCTCGGCCAGGCTGCGGGGGATCAGCTGCTGCGAGCCCGCCCTGCGCGCCGCGGGGCTGTGCGTGCTCGGCAGCGCGGGGGGCTCCGCGCCCGGCTCCGCCGGCAGCCCGCTCCCGGGGCACGGCCGCGGCTCCGCCGGCAGCCCGCTCCCGGGGCACGGCCGCGGCTCCGCCGGGGCTCCCCCCGGCTCCTCCGGGACGCTCCGGGGGGATGG
>QUSF01000086.1:783726-828115 GCA_003676055.1 Chloebia gouldiae
GCCGGGGATCCTGTCCCGCCGGGGATCCTGTCCCGCCGGGGTTCCTGTCCCGCCGGGGATCCTGTCCCGCCGGGGATGCTGGCCCGCCGGGGTTCCTGTCCTGCCGGGGATCCTGGCCCGCCGGGGATCCTGTCCCGCCGGGGAAGGTGTTTAATCGTGCGCTTGGCACCGCCCGTGGCGGCACTGCCACCACCCGTGCCTCGGCTGTGCAGCGGTGCCACACCGGGACCCCCCGGCTGTGCCCCTACACCTGCCCGTTCTGTAGAGGCACCTGGCCGGCTGGGGCTGCCTGACTGCCTGCCAGCTTGCTGGGAGAAAGCTGGGAAAGGAGCAGCTTCGTGGTAAAAAAAAAAATGGATACATGTCCCAATGTATCTGCTGAGAAACTACATCGCCCTGAAAAACCTGTAAAAATGGTGGAACGTGGCTGTGACTTTGGGACAACATATAGCTTGAACATACATCAGTGGAGAACAGAGTCGATTTTAAAAAGAAAAACAAAATATATGCTCATTTCTGTGCCAGGGCACGAGTTCTGCCCACTCTAGCAGCCCAGCCAAGGATCCCTGCACTCCCAGAAGTGGAGAGCTTCAGCAGAGTCCTGAAATAAAGTGACACGGGTGTTTTCCTGCTCTGTTACATTCACTAATAATTACAACATACCCTTATCTTGCTATCTGCTCCTCTACAGTTAAAATCTGCCTCTACTTCCACTGGGGGAAAAAAAAAAAGTGTTTTAAAAGCCATCTTGCCACAGCACAGGGAGGATTTACATGAGCAATTAGCTCCACTATTAAATGCCACATTGGCTAGCAATGTAAAATACCATACAGAATGCTTCCCTAGTACTGAATCACGAAGCTGAATTATTTCTCTGGTTTCCCTCAAATGCATGAAAGGCAAAATCTAGGTGTGATTCTGTTCCCCTGTAATTGACAGAGCAGAAATAGCTGGAATGTTTGGAGATGGTGGAGGCCAGACCCTGCCTGCGCAGTGGGAGCTCTGCCATGCAGGGGGTCATCAAAATTACTTATTTACAGATGGGCACCCACTTAGGCTCCTGACTGAACTTGAAAGGAGAAGGGACAAAAAAAATATTGTTACTCCATACTTGAAAGACTTGACTTAGCCAGATTTCATATATCACTGAATAAGAAAAAAAAATTGGAATAGATTGAAAGTGCTTTCTTATCTTTTTAAATATATGAAAATTTAATTTATACTGAGTCTGTTTAACAATCAGAAAAAATATAGAGGAAAATGTAAGGACCAGACAACTCTGTGTACATGCACTTAAACTTCAGATATATTATTAATTCTTCTGCCAGAAGAACCCAGTAAAACAAAAAATCTTGCTAAGAATCAAATTAAGCAATGCACAAAAAAAATTAAAATTAATAAATGTGTATGTCTACAAATGAGACAAGACTGCAAATTGCCACTCCAGCTTCAAACAGCCAGAGCTGAAGGGAAAAGCCACAGGCAGAACCAAAGATGCTGGTTTAGTTGTTGCTTGGGATTTCCCAATGGATTATTTCTAAAATTATCTCTTAACTTTCCACATGAAATGCCAAGCTATTGGATATAGTTGCAGCATATTACTTAACTCATAAATCCTAATTATTAATGACCAAGGTAATCGGCTTTTACAAGATTATTCTCTTGCACTTAACTTATTCACTGTGCTACAATTACAGGAGTAATTTTGATTCCTGAGCAGCCACCTCAATGTTCCGTTTCATGCCCAGTAAAAGAGAAATAAAACCTTACAATAAAATTGCCATCATCAGGAAAGTAAAATCAACTCTGTAATTTAAGAGGAGAAAGAAATCCAAGTGTGGTTATTAAAATAATCCCGAGGCTGTTGTGCAGCAGTGCCCAGCGTGAGCTGCTCAGGGCAGGGCAGCGAGTCCTTCGTGGGCCAGGAGCCTGCCCAGCGCAGAGCCTGCAGCGCTGCACCCTTGGGATGGGGGCAGAACCTGCAGGGAACCTTTCCTCCCATCCCACAGCACTCCAGTTAACCCAGATACGGACCCTGAGCACCTTCAGGGAGAGTTTGAAGTGAGCCTCCCATTTCCCAGCCCCAGGACCTAAAGGCTGGTGTGAGACACCAAACCAGAAGCATTTCCATACCTGCCTGCAGGCAAACACTCCGGGATATCCAGAAGCCCACATTTATCATAACCAGCATGAGGCAGGTGTGCACAGATACGTTCAGCAGGGAACATTTTTATTGCCTGAAAATCTACGAAGGGGGAAAAAAATGGAGGATTATTCTTCTGCTCCCTACATCCACAACAAAAGCACACTTTGCCTCTCTGTGCAATCAAAGAGCAAAACCAGCAGTGAGACCTGGCTTTATTTATGAGCCCAATGCTTCATGTCTCAAACACAGAGCTCACTGCTGGTGGCCTGTAGGATGGTCCTGGCCATGCCCTGCAGCTTCAGAGCTGTGCAGGTGACCCTGGCTGCTGGCTGGAGCCCAAACCCTGCTGCCTCTGGCCTCCCCAGGGCCCTTCCCAGCACACTGTCCCCTCTGTGCCCCCCAGAGAGGGGAGGGCTGGAGTGGCTGCAGGACAAGTGCCCAGCTGCTGCTAATCCCCAAAGGAATCGGCTGCATGTCCCATCTGTATGAGCTGCCAGCCAGGGAGTAGCAGTATAAAGGACATTCTTCTGCAACTCTCTGTTTCCGCGGCTGTTGACAGGCAGCTGAAGAAGAGCCAGCCGTGCTCTGCTCACAGTAAGTCTCTGTCCCAGAACTGGCATGCAGGGGGCACGAGGTTGGCCCTTGCCAAACACAGAGTGACAGGGGTCACCACAAGCTAGGAGAAGACGAGGTGTCAGTGTGGCAGAGCCGAGCACTGGGGACACCTCTGTCGCTGCTTTCACTGCTTTTCCAGGGACATCTCTGTTACTGGTTTCACTGCTTTTCCAGGGACACCTCTGTTGCTGCTTTCACTGGTTTTCCAGGGACACCTCTGTTACTGGTTTCACTGCTTTTCCAGGGACACCTCTGTTACTGGTTTCACTGCTTCTCCAGGGACACCTCTGTTACTGGTTTCACTGCTTTTCCAGGCACACCTCTGTCGCTGGATTCACTGCTTTTCCAGGGACACGAACCAAGGGAGTGCAGCCTCTTTCCAATGCAAGTAGCAGGATTTTCCCAAGGAGGACACGGTTACTCCAGCAACACAGGCAATCCCACAGCACTGCCAGAACTCAGGAAGGGTCGAGCCTTCTGACCTCTTGCCCCTTCCTTCTTTTCTCTACAACTGTATATAGGCTGTGAGAGACTTTACCCTGTACACTGCTCAGCCAAATTCTAACTGTAAATCAATCCAAGATGGCAGAAGACAATTATTCCTATTTTCCTCTTAATTGCTTTTTTTTGGTGTTGCTAAAATACTCAGCAATAATAGAAAGCTTTGCAGCATTCATTAAAAGCTTTAGGGGAAAACCACATCTCATTGTACTGCAGGAATAAAGGACCTGGTAATGCCCATAGAGCATCAAAGTTGAAAAAAGATGCTGTTTTACTGCCCAGCTGGGATGAAAAGGAAAAGAGTAAGAAAGAATGTGTACCCAAGAAACACAGCTGAATACTGAGGTGCTGCTGCCTCTGTTACTCTTGTCAGGAGGTTACAAATTCTTCTCTATGACTGTAAAATGAACTTTGCATTTGCTAATATCTAGATTGATATTACTTGTTTCCCAGCCAATTTACCAGCACTATTTCCTGATCACGTCTCTTCCTTTGCTGCCTCAGAGGTGGGTGCAGAGATTGTCTCCTCTGTGAGAGAAGGAGGGTACCTGGCAGCTCCATCATTTATAGAGTTGACTGGGAATTTTCCAACTGGAAGTATTTGAGATTTCAATATATTTAAATATATTTCATATTTGGTGTGTGCATATTTCATATTTTGATGTGAAAAACATTTCCCACCTTGCTTGAATTATATGTTCTTCTTTGGTTTTGCTTTTAATTTCCCAACACAGTTTATATCTCAATACTTTCACTAGTAAAACTCTCACGGGCTTCAAGGTAGATAATCATGCCCAGTAAGATGAGGTCAGTCTAATATTAAAGTAGGTAATTTCTACTTTAATAGGTCAGAGATTACCAAACTTCCCAAAAGTTACACCTATTTTTAATTTCTGTTCAGTGAATATGAAATGAATCTGAATATTAATGGAGAATTGTGAAACTGTGAAGTGTGTCCCTTCATCTCCAGTTTAGTTATATACATTTTTTTCCAGTTTTACAATTCCATTTTAAAATTCTGACAGTGAATTTCCCCTCAGTAATTCAAAGACCATTCTTTCCATAGGAGAACAGTTAAGAGAAAGTCCTAGAAAATGTAGATAAAAGCTCTTTAATCTGATGACTGTATTTCATAAGATGTTGCTATTTGAAGAGTTTGCAGGATTTCAAACATGACCTAACAAAAAGATGGAGGCACTGCTTGCCGTAGCTGAAGAGTTTTTGTGGTTGCCATTAGAAACTCAAGCAAGCTGGGAGCCTGCATGGGCAGTCTGTGCAGCTCAGGGCTGGATTGCTGGCTCTGCTTTGTTCTCCCTTTGTCAGCCGTGCACAGAAATGCCTGAGCCAGTGACAGGGGGACCAGGGCAGGCCTCCAAAGAGCTGCTGCTTATTCCCTAAGTTTGGTTGCTGCTGGATTTTTTGGTGTGGTTTTTACTTATTTTTAAGGAATGAACATTCTGCCCATACAGAAATTAAAAACAAAACAAACCAACAAAAAAGGAGAATACCAACGGTTTTTTATTTGTTCCCTTGTTGATATCTAGCAGTTCTGGGTGTGATGCATCCCTGCCGCTGTGCAGTGGGAGCAGGAGTCACCTGCTCTCAGCCCCTCTCAGGCTGTGCCTCCCAGCCCTGTGGAGCCCCTGGGCTTGGCCAGCCCTGCCCTTCCCAGAGGTTCCAGGTGCCCGCAGCTGAGCGGACGTGCTGGGGCTCCTCAGGCCCCTCTGACTCTGCAGACAGGGCAGCTGCTGTGGCAGAGGCTGGCACTTTTCAGGCCTGACTCTCAGGTGAGGAGGTGAGCCCCAGGGAATGCCTTGCCTTGGCTGCACGGCTCACCTCAGTTCTAGCTGACGAGGCAGAGGCCGCTCGAAGGTTGGACTCCGTCATCTCAGAGGTCTTTTCCAACCTAACTGGTCTTGTGATTCTGTAATTGGGGTGATTCTAGAAATGCTGAACCTGATTTCGTTTCAAACAACTGATTAAGCTGCAGTTATGTGCCAGATTTCCCCTTTGCTGCATTGAAATGCTGGAATTTTGTGAATGCCATAGCAACAGCATCAGAAAGCGAGGAAATCTGGAGGGCGAGGCAGGGAAGCTTGTGTCCGTTTTTCTCTAATGAGCGGAAGCTCTGAAGCGTGCCTTTCCCCCAACCTGCAGTGTCCCGTTGGTACTCCCCAGGGCCGGGCTCCCCGCTGGCTGGGCTGCAGTCCTTCCGTGGAGCCTGTGCGTGGATGGGTGCAGAGCCTGCGCCTGCCAGGGGCCGGGGCCTTCGTCCCTCCCGTCAGCAAGGCCGGCCCTGGGCTGCGTCGGGCCTATCGCACCAAATAACCCGAGCCTGACCCAGTTCCCTGATTGCTGAGAGAGGCCTCTCCCACCCTTCCCACCCCCGCGCCTTTCCTAAACATTCTGAAAAACCCCCACTTCTCTTATTATCTTTCCTCTCTAAGCTATTAAAAATGTTCCTAATTCAACTCTGATCCTACTAATTAGCTCATACACATTTTCATTAGTGGGATTTATTCTGCTGTTGGACGTGCCAAAATTCAATTCTAAGGTTTCTCTAAGCACAGTTTCTTGAGTGTCTCTTTTCCAGTCAGATCCAAGCTCTAATTTTCTAGCAGTCACTTCAGTGTTCTTCTTATTTGGAAATAATTTCTGTCATATTATCTAAATCTTTTTTTCATCCTTCACCTTACTGTGACTTATTTCCTGGCCTGTGACCACACAGAACAGAGTTGAAATTCTAGACCTGATAGGTGCAGTCCTGAGGAGGACAAAAGCAGAGTGTGTGTGTAAATGAGGATATTGCAGGAGAGAAAAGCCCTTCAGCTAGAACAGCAGCAACTTAGGAGCAGTGAGAGTCTGAGAATTCATACAGCACTTTTAACAAGAGAGAGACAAGGGGGTAGAGACACTCGCTGAGCCAAAAACAGATTCCCAAAAGAAAGGAGCTCTGGTTTTAAAAGGAAGGGAAAAAATAAGTGGCTAGAGCAAGTCCTGCTCTGCCAAGGCCTCCGATGCAGCAGCATGGCCAGTGCACTCTGCCTGTGCAGCAAATCTGGCTGAGACCATTCATTTTATCAGTGAAACAAGTCCCCACAGACAAAACAATTTCATTGCTTTTTAGTTGGTTTCAAAATCAGTCACAGACTGATTTCATTCCTTAAATCAAACTGAAGGTGATCAAGACCTTGCAAAAGGTTTTTTTCCAGAGAGGCAGGGCTGGACCCAAAATAAGCAGAAGCCTTGCCCAGCATCACTGCCATGGAGAATAAACTGGTTTATAAATGTTAACAAAGAGTTTAAATGCTTTTCAAGTTACTCTGACAAAACTTGGCACAAGAGCCATGCACAATGATTTCTTCCAGCAGATCAGCTGGCCAGCGTGGGCTCGGCACGGAGCAGAGGCTGGGCAGGATCCTTCCACATACTTTACCTAGTTGGGAAGAGCTGGAAGAGGCACCAGCCTCTCTCGGAGCATGAGGACACACTGCTCCGAGCTGCAGCGCCTTCGCAAGGACCTTACAAGTACCCGGAACGCGAAGGGAACGCGGCATCCCCGCGGTGGCCGCGGCAACAAAGGAGGAGCTGCCCTGAAGGGCCGGGACAGCACCTCCCTGTTGGTGTGATTTCACGGTTTACCCCAGAACCCCGGTTCCGACCCTGAAGATTCCCTCCCCGGTGTGTCCATCACTCCTCCTTTCCCCACCCTGACCCCTGCCAGCACTGTCTGTCACTCCTGGCATTCCAGAAGTGATTGGGCAGGTTCAAAAGATGCCCTCCACCCCCGGGGGGCATTGGGCCATCCAGGCGTCCTTTGTTCCCTGAGACCTCCTCTCCCGTGCCTGGTTGGTGGCTCCCTATCCCTTCCCCCGTCCCTCCCCCAGGTAAAAGACAGGGGAACCACACGGTCCCGGAGCTCTGGTGGAGCAGTGACAGGATTCACAGTTCTGCTTGGAGGTGTTGCTAGATTGAGAGACCTGCGGGCCAGAATAAAAACTCTGGATTAAACCCTCCATCAGAACCGACTCCTTTCCTTCACCATAGCCCTAAAAGCCTCTCCGGCAGCGGAAACCTGAGGACCGACCCTCTGCGAGAGGAAGCTCCATCCCGCCGCACCCTGAGCTCCGCCTTGCCTGGACTTGTCCTCAAGTGCCCAGCTGCGACATCCAGCTAGCCAAAGGTGTCTCTGGGGTGCAGCACCACAGTGGCCACCATTTGGTTCAGCAGCAGGGCCAGACAAGCCAGGGCACGTCCTGCTCTGGATATTGGTAACACCAATACCTCCGTGTGTGCAGGGTCCAGCTGGGCAGTGTTCCCCGGGGACAGCACCTCCATCCATGTGTGCAGGGTCCAGCTGGGCAGTGTTCCCCGGGGACAGCACCTCCGTGTGTGCAGGGTCCAGCAGTGCTGGCTGTGCTCTCTGGGGAGCTGAGAAAGGCATCTGCAAGGACTGAACCCCCACAGTGCCCCCACAGCACAGGGACAGTGGCCTTCTAAGTGACGAGAAGGAGCCAGTGAATTTGGATCCCTGTTTCAGCGCTGCTCGTATTTGTACATGGCCTTACTGGGCTTTGCATTTCATTTTTACAGGCTGCTATTGTATATTTTGTAAGGAGAGTTTTTTAATGTTGAATTATGCTCCTCTGGGGTATACAATACAAAAGGTAGGAGTGGATTAAGATACCAAGCATACAGCAAGAACATTTCTTTCTCAGAAAATGTTGCCTGGTTTCTTCCTAGCAAGTTCTGTGCTGTTAAATACCTCTGGATTCATCTGTGGTGTCAAAGTGCTTTTGTTTCGTTTACAGTTTTACTCAGTTTCTCAGGAGATGAAAGGGAAATAAAGTGACTGAAAATGTTTTCAAATGCAATCTGAAAGCAAGAGAAACCTTTTGTTTCATTGCTTGGAAACCCCAAAAAGAGAACTGCAAGGAGCACTTTGCTGTGAGACTCAGTGCTTCCTGTTCTTGTTTCTGCATATTCTTTCTCTCTCAAGAATTCAGAGGAATAAGAAGAGGGACACTCAGCCGCTGGCATGCTCTGCCCTGGGGTGCTGAATTCAGCTGGCACTGCCCAGCCCTGTTCAGCACCTCCCCATGCAGGGTCAGTGCAGCCACGGATAACATTCCCTGGGAATGCTGGGATGCACTTTATGATCCCGTGATTTTCAGTGATAAAAGCCAGACACTAGAAGGAAATAGAGAACATGTTTTTCCCTCTAAGACAGAGGAGGAGAACATGTGTTACCAGCCAGTTTGCTCTGCTCAATACCTACTTGCTCTGTATCATAATGAATCAATTCTTCAAGTAGCAAAATAACCAAAGTACATGATTTAGTCATCTCACTGTGAGTTACATGGGCTCGTTGAACAGACCCATTTTTTAAGCTCAGATATGTTAAAAACAAGATAGAAATGCTTTCATGAGGTGAACTGTTGTGTACTGAGGGGAGAGAATGTTCATTTTTATCAAACACGATTTTTTCCATCTGTATTTCCATGGATTTCCCTGGGTGCAGTTTTGCCTGTACCTTGTGGATTCCTGTGACGTGGCAAGGATTGCACAATAAAGCTCCTGGGAAAGGAATTTGGTCTGACAGTAGAGCCCGAGCCTGGCACAGCCCACACCTCTCCAGTTGCGCAAGGAAGGATTCACAGTGTCCCAGCTCCTTTGGAAATGCTCCTAAACGAGTTTGCTGACTTTGATTAGTTTCTATGCTAATGCCAACTACAAGTTTGAATCAGTATACAATAAAAATGAAGTTCCTTGTGTCCAGCTGGGATGTGAGGGGAGTCCTTCAGCAGCTTCAGCGCTGACCTTGGGCCATGGAGGGAAACAGCCAAGTGCAAACTGTCACCCACTAGAAACAGTGAAAGAGCTTTTTTTCATAGCTTCATTTTCTTAGTGAGATAAAAAGAAACAATTTCTTAGAGGAACTAACAACCTGAAGAACAAAACACTAATTAAATGGGGCGCTTTCAGACCACAAAACCATGCATATGCCTTAGTGAAACAAGCACACAACAGTTCAACTTGTACCCTGATCTTCTTTACTTTGCTGTTGATGTTTAACTTGATTTCTATCTACAGTAACTGCAGCACCTCAAGGCAGGAGGAAACTGAGTCTGGAACAGCATTTTCTTTGCACTGCTGAAAGCCCTCAGCCCCAAAACATCACAAGAACTGGAAATGCTCAGGTTCTATCTGAAGATAAGGCAAAAACACTGAGCAGTGACAATACCAGAACCTGCTGTGCATTTTAACCACTGCCCAGTGTCCCCAGTGCTGCAGGGCCCAGCACAGTACCCAGCTCCTTCCAAGGGCTGAGCCCAACCTAAGGAGAGAATTCAGCCAGTCCAGGGTCAGAGCCCAGCCTAAAGAGAGAATTCAGCCTGCCCAAGGACAGAGCCCAGCCTATCCAGGGACAGAGCCCAGCCTGCCCAAGGACAGAACCCAGCCTGTCCGGGATACAACAGCCTGCTGGGTGTCCAACTACAGCTAGCCAGAGATTGAGAGTTTAAAAAACTTTTCTCAAAGCTCCTGAGAATTCCAAGGGAAATATTTAAGGCAGAAGCAAGATACATACAAAAGGACAGCCAGCTGCAGATGCTCTTATCCTTGTGCATGGAAAGCTAGGAATACTTGAAATACTCCAGATATTATGACTGGACAGCAAACACCACAGCAAAGATCTCTTTGTTTTAAGTAAACCATTAACAGAGCAGCCTAATCACAATGATAAAAACCACACTGATATTCTTGGACTAAACTCCCTCACTGTAACTGTCTATCCAAAACTAATGCTGCAAAAACTGAGATGCTTCCAATACAGGGAAAATACCCATAAAGAACAAGCTCCTGGGACACAAAGATTGGAAAGCTGATCTTTGAAACACAGGAGGTTTACGAGAAGTATGATAGCAAAGGAGGTCTGCTCTAAAATTTCAGTCCAAAATAATCTTTCTCACAGAGTCCTGCTCTGAATTAATATATAATATTAATATAATATAATTAGAAACCTTTCTTGGTCCTTTGCACAGTCAAATTCCAATTTTAAATTACCAAATTTATTTAATACATGGTACTGTTTTCAGAAAGAAAAGTGTGTTTTAACAACAGTCCATACCTGGTTTCATAAATTCCTTGCATTATTGCACCTGGAGGGATTTAGGTACCAATATATTTGTCATTATTTACACTGCTTCTGTTTTGAACCAAACAGGTTTGTGAAGGAGAAGAAAACTAATAAAAATAAGTGTTTCTCAGTTCTCCTGTCTTTTATGTCACCACATACACAGGTCAAACACAGGAAGGAAATAAGTCTTCAGTTTAAATATCTGCAGATTTTGTGTGGAGTTCTATACCCACAGGAAACTGATATGGAACGGGAGAAGGTAATTATAAGGGAAGCCCTTTTTTCTAGTCTCACACATCTCAGTCCTGCAGGACTTTGCTTTTATAAACCCCATACAAATAATTTCTTCCCACCATGCTTCAATGAATTGCAAAGTTTTGAATAAATTAGAGTATCAGCTGGCAGCCCCTCTGCTCTTGCACAGGTCGTGTCTGTTTAGCAAGATCAGCCTGGACTCTCCCACATCTGCTCATTCACCTTGTTTTCATAAAGCACAGTTGTAATTCTTTCCTTCCTTGGCAGAAATCTCAATAGAAGTATGGCCTTAATCCATTAAAAACATTAAATCACATTTGTAGCTGGTGAGCCCTTGGCTCGGTCCCTGCCATGGGAATCTCTCTGATGTGCCAGCACAGGCCTTGGTGGCAGCCCTCATCCTGCTCAGGACAGGCCAGTGGAGCCAAGGACAGGTCAATTCCCCATCCTGATCCTGCCAGCAGAGCCAGGACAGGTCAATTCCCCATCCTGATCCTGCCAGCAGAGCCAGGACAGGTCAATTCCCCAGCCTCGCTGTGTCGGTGTGTAGAATTAATGTGTTCACACCAAGGGTGCTGCACCCTGGCATTCAGCACAGGGAGGAGGGATGCTTTATTTGGGGATGAATATGGAAACAATGCTTTTATTCTACATACTTCAATTAAGGACTTACTTGGACATTTTAGGCACACGAATAGATACCTGTGCTTATATGTACAAATGCACATCTTGTTTTCCCTAGAGAAAAGAGAGAAAGAGAAAGGCATGCAGAGGGGACAGGGAAGGAACAGGGACACGGACAGGGACAGGGACACGGCCAGGGACACTGCTCCAGGAGATGCCCCCAAAGCTGGAAGGGCAGAACCAGGCACATCCCATTGAGCAGCACCAGGGCTGCTGGAGGAGCTGTGAAGGATCTGTCTGGAAGGACTGAGAGACCCTTCAGGGCTGTGAGAGCATTGGAAAGTCCCCGGCGGAATGAGGGAGTCCCAGAGGGAAGCAGGGCTGGAAGGGGAGCTCTGGCTCTGTGCCCACTCAGCTCTCCATTCCTTTAGCTGGCACACAGCAGTGCCAGGCCTGGTGCTGAGCAAGCGAAACCTAATGCAGGTTCTTTTCTTCTTTCAGCACACTCATTAGCATTAGCACATTCTCATACCTGTGCGTGCTCACACGCTCTCAAAAAGCCTCATTAAACAGGGTCCCCGGGTGCCAGGTTCCTGGTGCCAGCCCTGCCCTCTGCCCAGCTGAGCTGCCTGCCAGAGCCCCAGCACAGCAGCTCAGGGACAGCCCTGGCTCCTGGGGGAACACAGGCATTCTCAGCTGCTGCTGACAGAGGAGGGGTCCCTTCACCCCGGGACTGTTCTCCATTGTCCCGCTCCCTCCCAAAGGGGACAGATATTTATTTCCCTCACTTCTGCAAGGGAGGACAGGCAAGTAATGAATCCCAAAGTGGGCTGTTCCTTCAGAGGCTCCCAGTAACCGGAGGTGATGCCAGGCTGGCTGTTCCCAAAGCACCGAGCTTTGCACAGGGCTGCAGCTCAGGACAGCAAATGGAAAGCAGCCACTGCTCACACATAAGAGCTCCTGTCAGGGCAAAAGAAAAGCTCAGCGTGGCTTTAGTTCTGTATTTAAAAAATACAGTAGGGAAAGCTCTTCACAAAGCTAAACAGAGGCAGCTGAGCTGGCAGCTACACCAGCCCCGCATTAACGAGCTCAGAACAGGCCAGTTCTGAATCCATTAGGAGAAAGATTGCAAGATACTATTTTAAAAAGATCCATTTCTCCACCAGGCCATGCACCATCATTTCACTCACACATACTTCACATTTTGTCCATTCCCATTTTCTATGGAGAAGTGAAAAGACTGTTCTGAGAAACCAAAATGGAACAGAATAGATTTAAATGTGCCTTTGTGATAAACAATGATAAAGACTGTTCACTTAAAAAAGAGCAAGCTATAAAAAACAGTCCTTTTAAAAAATTAATCACAAGTAAAGTAGGAATAATTACTATGATTCTTAAACAACTTAGGAATTATTTCATACACTTTAATACCTATTAAGGGTAAGACAGAGAGCAGAAGTCTGGCCTTGGAGATTCATTTATTTCCTCAGTCGCTGCTAAACAGACACTGTGTCTTACAGGGAAATGGATGAGATGGAACAAAACATGACTGGAGAGAGAATTATCCAAGACATGGAAAAACAAGTGAAGAACAGGCAGTTCCAACTTCTGTATTCACAGGCCAAGCCCCAGTCAGTGCAAATGAACAGATGACTTAATCACTTTAGTAAATAAGGCTCTGTTTGGATGTCCCCAGTTTGAGAGGATGTTCCTGTCAGGCTCCTTGCCTTACCCTCTGCCCTGGGTGCTGCAGTACAGGGCTCTGCAGGGCAGCAGGATGAGCTCCAGCAGCAGTTGCAAGACACCAGCACTGTCCATCCTCTCTCAGCACTATCCATCCTCTCCCCAGCTCTGTCCATCCCCTCCCCAGCACTGTGGTATATGAGACATCAGAATCCAAGGCCTATTAATCCTTTGTTTCCTCTGCAGTGAAATTCTGTGGAAGATAAAGAGCTGAAGTTGTTCATGACTTGCATTCCTAGACTGATAAGCTTGTTTTAAACCAACCTTTACAAGTCTCCAGATGAAGTGTGAGTAAAACTTCAAGGTGGAAAAAGTGTGAAAGTATTTGACCTTGGTCATTTCTTCCCCTGGTAGCAACAGAAGAATTGCATTCAATATTTTTTCACCTTATTTTACAATATAGTTCAAAAAAGAGCCTTGCAGCAGGAGAAATGTGAAAATGCAAATGGAGACAGTTAGATTTCCCTGTCCTTGAGGAGATAGAATTCAGCAAAGCCAAAGTGACCCTGGTTAAAATACTGGATAATAAATGGATAAGCCTTTCTCCCAGCCTCCCTGGAAACTTAAGACTCATTCCTAACAGCTTTTTTCATCTGCTTTCAAAAGCGACCCCAGCTGAAATCACTGAGGGTTGTCTGCATCTGACCGATCTCACCTGGAGACAGATGATAAATAAAAGTGCATCAGAGTCCAAACCCCACATTCCTAAGCAGGGTAAATTATTGCTGACCCAAGCCCGTTTCAGTTCTGCCCACATGAAGTAGAGCTGCAGCAAAGACACCCAGTGTGATAACTGCTATTAGGCATTAATTATTAGCTGTTTTCATTTTGCAGTGCTTTGCAGGGACAAGCATTCACTCAACCAGCAATTAAATCACTTGCAAAACTCCAGTTTGTAAGAGATAAACGGATTTAAACAGATCCTCCAAGCAACACGTGCATGATTTGCAAAGATGTTGACTGGCCTCGAGCTCCAAACACTCTTTTTTGTCACGTTGCTTTTGACTCCTGAGATGCCTCGTGCACAGCACCCCCATGTGCTCCAGCCTTCCGTGCTGCTGTGCCTGGCAGGATCCAGCTGTGCCTGGCAGGGGCCAGCTGTGCCCAGCAGGGACCAGCTGTGCCCGGCAGGGGCCAGCTGTGGCCCAGGAAAGCCGTGCCCAGCAAACCCCGGCAGGAGCCAGCTGTGCCCAGCAGGAGCCAGCTGTGCCCGGCAGGAGCCAGCTGTGGCCCAGGAAAGCCGTGCAGAGGCAAACCCAGCAGGAGCCAGCTGTGCCCAGCAGGGGCCAGCTGTGCCCGGCAGGGGCCAGCTGTGCCCGGCAGGGGCCAGCTGTGCCTGGCAGGGACCAGCTGTGCCCGGCAGGGACCAGCTGTGCCCGGCAGGAGCCAGCTGTGCCCGGCAGGGACCAGCTGTGCCCAGCAGGAGCCAGCTGTGCCCCAGATTCCTCCCCCGGCAAAGCCCCGGCTCTGCTCCAGGAGCCTTCTGCTCCCTCCTCCAAGGCTGCAGCAGTCCCACGAGTGCTGCTCAGCGACGGTTCAGGGACAGCTCTTACAGACCAGCCTGTCTTTGTACAAGAAATTGAGAAGCAAACCAGTGAAAGGCAGTTTGGATGAACCACTGGAGAGCACTATGCTGAGATCTGCATTTCAGACTCCACTTAGGGCATGATTCCTCTGGCATTCGTTGCAGTATTCCAGCTGTGATGAACACATGTGGCATTAATAAGAAACACAACATACTGTAACAAGATTCCCACTGCTGTCAGTGCAGCTCAGGAGAGTAAATAGAAAACAGTTATTTGTAGAAACACTAAATCATAAGGAGAGAATTCAAGAGCCTGTGACAGAGAAAGCTGCACAGTTTATCACTGGACTTGGAGTTTATATGAAGCCTCAGGCAAAGATAAATAAACCCCCTGGCTGGGAGCTGGGGATGTGTCTGGGAAGCTGGGAGAGCTGCTGGGGAAGCCTTGGGCTGATGCTGGGGGCAGCACGGGCCCAGCAGGAACCTGAGCTCCTGGTCAGGCTCAGCTTGTGCAGGACACCACACAGAGCTAGCACATCACACACTCCGTTATACCACAAAGCACCAACCCAGCCCTTGGACAGGAACTGGGCCCACAGCTCAGCAGCAGCAGAATTTCAGAGCAGGTGTGAGACTGAAGGAAGGCTCAGAGATGTGTAAGGAGAACAGAGGAGCTGCCTTCCATAGGGAGGCATGGATGCACACATTGGAACTGATAGACTTTTTCCAAATTTGCAGTACTGATCAAAGGGTTGGCATGGAAAAACATACCAGAATTTTTTCTCCCCTGTAGCTTCCCTTATTCAGTAGTACTTGATTGTTTGTGGGAAATACCCTTTATAGCAAATAGGAAGAACAGTGCATAAAATTACCAGAATAACACTGTCAACTCTTGCCTTTCCCAAGGCTGTCAAAAATGAAAGTGTTTAGCATATATAGATCACTGGAGCATATTAAAACTGTGAATTTTGGATTATCTACACACTATCCCTTTAAAGAGGAGCTGAGAGCCCCTGCATTTTGAATAAAACCTCCAGGAGCATATTGCAACAAATCTCTACACCACCCTTCAGAATTCAATCTGTTCCAAGTCAGGTCACAAAAGAGCTTTCCTATTTTCCTTGTGCCTAGAGAGAGTTCAGCACAGGGCCAAAGGAGAAATGGTTAGAAACATTAAAAAGGGAGAGGAAATAAAAAAAAAAAAGATAAAAAAAAATCTCAGGAGAGCAGATCCTAGAAATACTGAAGTTTAAAGGCTGAGAATTGGCAGACATCCAAGTAACATAGTGGAGAGACAGTAGGGATTGCAAGGAATTGGCAGGCAGACAGCATGGAAGATGCCAAATGAGAGCTGACAAAGAGTGAAATGAATCAGAGCCTAGAGAAGGAGATGTGAGAAGAAAACTCAGCAAAAGGGAGAAGGAGGGAAAGGAAACACGATCCAGGACTCGCAGCTTTACATTTTGGACAGAAAGAACTGAAAAACCCCAGATTCAGGGTGCTGGCAGAGAAACAGCCCGGGCTGATGGGGCACACGGAGGAGCAGTTGCAGGCACTGGGATAAAGCAGAGTCCAGAGGAGGCAGTGGAATGGAACCCGGGATCCCTCGCGGGCGGCGGAGGCGCAGTCTGTGACCACCTCTCTCCTTATCTCCAGGCTCTGCTATGCAAAGGGAGGGCGGGCTGCAGGAGCAAGGGAGGAGCAGATTTAACAGGAATGCATTCCTTTGGAAATTCTGTTGGCTTCATTGGAGATTTCAGAAAAAGCTGCAGGTTTAGACTCCTTATGAAAGTTGTGCTGGACATGACTCCCAGCCAGTCACAGCTTTATTTCTGTCTCTACCTGCTTGCCAGGGTTAAGGAACAGAACCTTGCCTGCTAAGAAAAGGCAGAGTCCTTGTTTCAAGAGAGATTTAAATATAGGAATGTGCCACTTGTTTTGCAATCTCCAGCATCTATCTTCAGTTGTGACCTGGGCACAGGGGTAGCACATGGGCACTCTGTGCTGTGGCTCACCTGAAATCCTGAGCAAGTTCCAGTGCCTCACCTTCCCTCTTTAGGCTGTGGTCTCTGGTGCCCCGTAAACTGAAGTCACTAGACAAGGATACATGCTGAATCCTTACCCTGAAACAATTAGTGCAATCTCTTTGTTATTGGTGCTCACTAATTTTGGGTGCGCAGGTAACACAGGGGGCTGTAGTCAGACCCAGCAGCGCTGCACACGGAGGCACACTCACACATCCAACACCAACCACTCAGTTCTAACCCCCACAACTTCACCACCTTCTCCCTTCCCAGTTTCCCATTTGATGCAAAGGTGTTGTTTTACCATCAACATCTTACCTACGAGCGCACTTTAATCACTCTCTAAGCAGCAGCTGGGGGAGGGAGGAGTGAGTGGGTGGGTGTGGAGGAGGCAGGTGGGTGCTCTGGGCTCCCAAAGCTTGCTGTCACACAGCTCGGCGTGACAGGGGAGGAAAGGCAGGCTCAGTGGGTGGGTGTCAGGCTGCTCAGACCTGTCAGAGATAAGGCCCTAACACCCAGGAGTGCTGAGGGCAAAGAGCTCTGCCCGCAGGGCACGCACGCGGGCATCAGTGGCACATTCACCTGAACCTCAGGACGCAGCCTGGCAGTGCTGGCACCCAAGGCCCTGGGTGCCAGGACACCTGCAAGCACAGCAAGCACTTGCTGCCCCCCTGCTCCAGGTGGAACGCCAGCTCACCAGGCTGAGCACACCCAGAGGTGCACGCTCAGAGCATCCGAGGAGACAGGAAACACAAAGCTGCTACAGAATAGCCAGCAGCTGCTATGTGTGCTGCTCTTCCCCTTTCATACACCACATCATGAATTTGCTGTACCAACATCATGAGAATAAAGGAAATTTTTAAAAGAACATTTTTATAAGTTTGATATTTCAGGGAAAAAAAACTCCTATAATTTTGTGACTTTTCTGGAGATTTTTAGAAAATTTGGAGCGATTTAGAATTTTTACAGTGTTTCAGAACACTTCAGACTGCAGGAAGCTGCCCACAGGGCTGTTGTAAAGAATAACCAATATCATACATCTTATATTCACTGTACAAAACAACCAGCCCAAAGGTAACTCACCATCTGGCCACATCCTGGGAGCTAAAACCCAGAGGGGACACATTGGTGTCCTGTTTGTAACTGGGGCTTCTTCACCCTCCTGAACCAGGTCCTGAACCAGGACCTGGCCAGGCTTAAAACTGGTCAAGTGAGGGATCCCCCAGAACCATTTCCCCACTTGCATGGTTTTGTTAAGAACTACAGAGACACTACCATGGAACTTGCCCAAAACCCAAACCAAAGTGACTGTGCCATGCAACAGGCTGCTGAGCTGAGATTTGGGACATCAGCACCAAAAAACACTGGGGCAGGGAAGCACAGGTTCCTCAAATCGCAATCACAGCTTTAGGAAAGACAAAGCTGGGATTTTTATTGCTTTTGGTGAAAACGGAATAAAGGCAGTAAAGCTCTTAAAAGAACAGAAAGCTCGTGGCAGAGTGTGGCCTCACATGTTTATCCCATGTCTCCAGAAGTACTCAAAGCATTTGCCATGTGGAAAAGCAAGCCAGTCAGCTATTTTTAGACTCACTTGATTCAACACATGGACTGAATTCTGTTAGAAATAACGACCTTCTCATGTAGTTATTGCAAGTGCCACTAGACAGAGCTGTTCATCTGATTTCTAACCTCAGAAATATTTATGAGTGCCGTGATGTGCTGGAAACCCAAGAGGAGTTTGTGTTACAGACTCCTTCAGCAAAGTGGCACACGCCTGTAACAACTGCCTGGCGTGTGCAGCCAGGGTGTAGCTTTGGCACACGCTATAAATAATCTCCTCACTGGAGCTGAGAGATGCATCTGCCCCTTAAGAATTCTCTGGTCACTCACCAAGAGCAAGTGATAAAGAGATGACAGATGCAAAAAAAAAAAAAAAATCTGTTTCTTCTTGCTTAAACTTAAACAGTGTATGTGTTGAAAATGAAGAATACACCTGGAGGTCTAAAAGTGCTGTGACAAGTACCTGGCTGTGGAGTGACTGTCAAAGACATTTTACCAGAATCTGGGAGAGGCTCGAACAACAGTATCCTTGGAAGGCAGAGCAGTTTTCATTCCAGGTAAGGAACAGTCAGTCCTTAAGGGAGTATCAGTGGACTGGACTCAGTGATTAGAACAACGCAGGTTGCTCAAACCCAACATTGCAGTTAATCCCTAGGTGGTGCCTGACTGTGGCTGGTGCAGCATTGCCCAAGTCCCTCTCACCAGGTAATGCAGAAATCACCCAGGAACTTAAATGCTTTGAGCTGTGCCGGTCGATAGAATCTAATGATCTGCTCTTTTCTGATAAATTTAGGGTAAACTACATTTTTTTTAAAGAAAAGCAAGCTGTCGTTTCGGGAGGAAGCAGCGAGAGATCAGCATTAGCACTGCTTCTCCCGGGTTCACTCCCGGATTTGCATCACAGGCAACCCGAAGCAGGAATTTCTGGAATTTCTGCAGCAGTAGCTGCAGCCTTGATTTCCCCTTGTGATTAGAGCTACACAGCTGTGCAGGCTGAGCCAGCTGCAGCCCTGGCACAGGGCACACGGCTGCCCGAGCCCTTTCCGAGGTGTCAGTTCGTGTCCCTGCGCCCCCGGCCGTGGGCATTCGGGGCCACTTCGTGCCAGGCCCAGGGAGTGCTGGGCAGGTCATGGCCAGGGACCCTCTGAGGATGTGCAGGGACCCTCTGAGGATATGCAGGGACCCTCTGAGGATGAGCAAAGGCCACAGCAGGGCTGAAACTGCCCACGTACCACACTTCAGGCCCTTAGGCAATGTCTTTGTTGCTCAAGCTCGTGCCTGTGGCTGCTTTTCCTGGCTTACTCAGCTACCTGTGACTTTGGCAGTCGTGTCCTGCCAGTCCTTGCCCTGGTCCCACACTGGTGCTTCCCACAGCGAGCTGCTCTCCCCCGGCCCCCCTGCTGTCACCCTCCTGTCACCCTCCTGTCACCCTCCCGTCAGCCTCCATCACGCTCAGCAGTAACTGGAGGTGAGACAAAAGCCCCAGGCTGCCTTGGGCTTGCGGAGCCTCCTGCACAGCGAGGCAGGGGCGGATGCTCGCTGGGTTTTGCTCTGTCAGCACGGCCCTGCCCAAAGCCCGGCCGGGGCCAGCCCGAGGGCTGCGCTGGCGCGGCCGCTGCGCAGGGAGGGAGGGAGGAGCGGGGCTGGGCAGGAGCGGCTGCTGCTCTCTGCCCGCCGGGCCAGCGGCGCTGGGCTGCGCCTCCTGCCCTGCGAGCAGGGCAGGGGCACGGCCCGGCCGCTGCCACGTTCAGCCAGCTGTTAGTCATTGCAATTTCCTGTACGAATTACTGCTGTGCAGCTTCCCAACGCAGTGGCATTTCTTGTACCTATGGCCTCCTCACTTCTTGCTGAATCTTGAAAGAGTTAAGGGGTTGGTCATATGCACGTGGAGATAAGAAAAAGGAAACTCTGATCCCTTTGTCAGTTCCTCTGATGTTCTCTGCACATTGGCAAAGGACTGGTCATGTTGTGAAGATGTGTAAGGCAGAAAGAGGCATCGGCAGGTGTGCAGGAAACACTGCAAGGAGGGCTCAGGCACGGAGGTTCATACAAAGGGAGGTTCATGCACAGCCCAGAGGTTGGTACCCATGCTCTGCCCTGGAGGCTGGGGGGGTTGGAGGCTGGCAGCCTGGCGAGGTCAGTAGTGCTTTGGGAACACCCACTGGCTTTGGCCAAAGGCCCTGGAGGTCACCCACCCTTGGGTGAGACCGTGACCCTTCTCTCTGCAGAGCCGAGCCGAGCTGAGCCGCGTTAAACCGCGGCTCAGTGTCGCAGCACCTTGTTCCTGGAGCTGCTCTTGTGAAGGGAGATTTCCCCTGGATCTGTTTCTCAATCCCACCACACAGTGGCACTGCAGCAATTGCCATCATTCCCGAGGAAGAGCTGGTGACCCTCCCTTGCACTTGCATGAGCCACCTCGACGGGAATTTTCCTGCCTCATTTCCACGGCAGAAACCTCTTGCATAGTTTCTGCTTAGTCGTTCTACCCATTTCTGCCTAAACTGAGCTAACAAAAAGCAAAATGATCCATTTGCTTTAGCAGTAACACAGAGTATCAGAGACACCAGTTGAAGAGAAACAGCTCAGGGAGAAAACCAGAACCTAGAGAGTCCTTCAAAATCTCAAGCACTTTCTTCCTGTGAAGACGGAATGGTTTGGGCCCACTGAAACTCTTGAAAAGATCTCCATTAATGTTAGTGTCAGGTAAAGCTGTACATAATATATATGTTTTATTTCTAGAATGATACCTTTGTCCTCATTCCTCTCCAGTTTGAAGGCTATAATGGAGGTGCCTGCTGGCCAGCAGCCCCGGGTTTGTGGCAGCTTGGAGCCAATGGCACATCCCCGGGGATTTCCCATTGCAGCTCTCCTCACAGAGGCCAGCTCCCTGCAGCCTGCAGACACGCTGTGCTGCCACAGCAAGGATTATCTTTTTGGCTTGGCTCACACACTGCTCTGCTGCCTTCCTCGCTGTGGTAGCTGGAGCTAGAGCTGGCTCTGGCAGTCCTGCTCGGGCAGCTGGCAAACCTCCTTCCCCAGCAGGCTGCAGTTATCACCTCCCTGTCATGGCAGGACTGCTTTGGGATGATTTGTTGCCACCGAAGTGCTGCTGCTCTCAGCAGCTGTCAGCCCTGTCTGGCAGCTGGAGCCAGCTCCCCTTGCGGGGTGGTGGGGCCTGGGGACCCAGCCAGGCAAAATCCTGTTCCCAAGACCTAATCCCTCTGCAGTCACAGGAAATACCCCCCAGCTGGGGGAACCAGCGGAGTGAGAGCTAGGAACTAACAACAGAATGGAGAAAAGGGACAGAAAGGGAAGCCAGTTAGGAACTGGCCACTGAAGGGGAAGCCACTCTTGGGAAACCCTTACTATTGGAAATGGTCAAAAATTAGTGTGAGACTAGAGAACAAAGGAACCAAAAGAGCTCATCAACCCAGTGCTACAGACTGCCTGCTACATCACATTCTTCTAATGTGTCAGCTTGCTCTGAACAATACAAGCTCATCTTTGAATTCATCTTTGAACTCATCTTCAGAACATCAAAATGGCCCAAGTTTGAGAGAGAAGAAGCCTTGTGTGGGCTCAGCCTCCCTGCTGCTGTTGGAATACAGAGACCCAAAGGGAGCATCTTGGTATGAATGAGTCCTCATCTGGGAACCAAAAGGGCCAGGAGACAGGTGACAGGGAAGCAGACTGTTATTTCTGAGCTCTCTCAGGCAAGAGTGAAGCACCACTGCATGTTGCACCTATTTAATTCTGTCAGACACCCCTGTGACATGGACACCACTGCACACGTAAGCACTGTGCAGGTGATAAATAAAACAAATAAAGAGATGCTCCATGCTGCACCATGCACTGTAGGAAAATTTGTCTGCCTCGATACATAACATGGCCTTGCTCAGGTAATGATTTGACCTAAGTAGGAATCTCTACCAAAAAATCAAGTAATTGATGAGCCAAAGAGATCTGTTCCTTGGCAGGTGTTTTGCCATCCTGGGTTTTTGTGTGAAGTTCAGAGTCTGTGGAGCCAAGCAAACCTTAAGTCTTCTGCTCTCTACCACACCAGCCTTCTTTTGGTTAGAGAAGTGGGGAGGGAGCTGTGGCTCCTGGGGGCCTTCCCTCAGCACCAAGCACACACTGACTTTTGGAATGTCTCATTTTTAACTACCAACCTTTGCCTCCCAAACAGGGAAGATATTCTGTGGTTCTGTGGTTCTATGTCCTCTGAAATTCTTGCAGTTGGAAGTGCAATAAAATGCAAAGAGCTTCGGGAACTGAATGGGATCAGCTGGTGCTAGGGAAGGGAGCTGGGAATAGCATCCATGGGAACAGAGCCCTCTCCACCAGCAGCTGGTTCTGGCATGACCTGCCCAAGGCTGGGAGTCCTGTGGGACATGCACAAGAAGAGATGATTCCTGTTCCACCTTCTCTTGCCAGCTTGGGGACTAGCTCTTTAAAACTTCACTCAGGCTGTCTCAGCTCCGTCTGGAGTGGGCTGTGTCCTCTCTTGGTAACAGAAGGGAGATGGGAGCAGACATTGAACGGACCAGGGAAGAGCAAACACACATCAGTGAACAATCCCTGTCCCCCAGTGCCACAAGCTCAGAGGCTGGGACACTGCAATGGCTCAAGGCCTGACACGTTGCATTCACGAGGCTTTTTGGTGATGCTGTGAAGAGCAAGGGATGTGGGGGTCCTTCTCTTGGTGCACCTCAAGGGCAGCTCTGCCTGTGACAGTCCAGCAGCCAAGGTGCTGTCAGACCAATGCAGCAGGGAAAAACTTCCAGACACTCTGTGCAAGTGGAGGCAGCAAGGGCAGAGCCCCAGGGAGGTCAGGACAGGAGATGAGAAAGGGAAGAGGAGCTTTGGGGAAACTCTGAGCTGACATCAAAAGCTGCTGTCATTCAGTATGCTTCAAAGCTATTGGTGTTCACTTAGTTTTTAATTGGAATGAAAAAAGCAATGTTATTTTTGCTTGCTATTGCTTTTTTACACTTGCCATCTAACTTGATTCATGGTAATCTTCTTACCACAGCCATCTGCCAATTTGCAGTCAATGGCTCAGACGTGCTGAGCCCCTCTGGCTGCACCAGAATGTTAATCTGAAGCAGCTCACCTGCTTCCCATCCAGCAGTGTGTGCCCTTACTGGTCACTGCTGATCAGTTCCCAGCATGGACAAAAACTGGACAAGGCTTTGCTCTACATATATCAAGAATGTTTTATCCTTCCTTTCTCAGTGATTAAGCAGATCTTGGAATATATTATTCTGATTTTTCAGCTGAGGTTAAATGTATTTTTAGATACAACATATTCTACATTTCTGTAATTGTGCATCCTTTTGCTTTGTTTTCTCCATATCATTGCAGAGCAAGATGGATTTCCCGGGCTTTGAAGACAAAAGTGAATAGTGCTATGGATGCTTAAACTCAATTTACTGTCCGGGCAGTTAATGAACATGAAATCTGCAGCATTTGCCCCTCAATAATACTGTTGTGTTTACAGCTCCATCTCCACCACTCCTCAGGCACTTCCATCCAGGAGACTGGGGCAGCAGATCATGGAGGTTTTAAAAGGAACCAGCACAGAAAACAAATTTCTTACCAAAATGATTTGGTACCGTGAACTTGTGCTCTCTAATTGCTGTGTAGGTAAACCCTTTGTCAATGCACTGTCAAATGCGGGGTAGGACTGTGAGAGGCAAACCCTGCGCTGCTGTCACTGTGCCAGGCTCAGCCTGTCTCATTTTGGGGTGTTCACATTCTAACTCCACCCAAAAGCACCTGCAGATCCATCACACCCAAAGGCCATGTTCTGATCCTTGGCCAGGGGACACAGCTCTCCACAAAAACAGCACTCTGTGCCCTCTTCACATGGGGACACATTGACAGAGGCAGCAAAACTGCTGCTGAAGCTGCTGTGCCTGAGCAGCACAGACCACAGACAAGAGCTCGCAGCTAATGGAAAAGTTCATTAGCAACAGGAACTGGGTTAGATTCATTTCTTCATAACACTGATTGACTTGGACAGCACATTTCACTAACATTTATGCTGCAGGGAAACATAATTATGATTTCCCTGAGTGACAGGATAAAATGACACAAAACATGTAATCAAATCTTGAAAGGGCAAATTAATCCTGTAGTTGTTTGATAACTCCTTGCCAGTGCTGTTCGATATATCCAATGAAATGAGGATCGGAATAAACACCATTCACAGGACATTCTTGCATTTCATAGATCACTGCTTCCACTGCTTGCAAATGGTAACCTGGAGCTGTAGATGGCTGGCTCTGAGTGTCCCCGCCGTGAACTTGGCCTGGGCTTGCTGCCATGGAAATAGTCACCTGCCAGACACTGTCTCAGATGCCCCAGGGCAGCTTTCTGAGTGCTCTGCACTACCAAAGCTCTTGCTCCACTATGGCCTTTGTGTGTTTGCCTCTGACATTGATTAAAGGCACAACTTTGTCACAGCTTGGCAGCTGAAGGGACTCCTGATTCTTAGAGCTGAAGGTATTTTCCACCAAGTGGCTCAAAGGAGGATGTGACTGAGTGGCAGAGGTTCAGACATCTGTGTCCTCTCAAGGTGCAGACCCATGTGTCTCGTCACTGCTTTGATTTGTAACAAAGGTATTTGTGACTATAGGAGAGGGAAGAAGAGAAACCTAAATGCAGGCAGGATTTAATGAGCTTTGAGGGCACAAACCAGCACATGGTTCTAGCTGTGCACCAGGGAAGGATGGCTGCAGAGAGAGCTTTCTGCCACAACCCCTGTGCTACACACATCAAACTCAGTCCAGATCATCCCCAAAGAGGAGATGAGAGACACCAGCCACGACAAACCCCTGTGGACTGTTTGTTGTGGCCTGAGCTGCACACAACAGTGGCTCTCATTTGGCTGTCGTTCAGTATTAATGCAAAATGAGAATTTATTAAAGACAACTATAGAATAATTGATCAGGTTGATGTCTCCGAGGGCAATTCATGCCTGCTGGCAGCTGTGCGTCAGACTGGCCGCAGCTGGGGCAGAACAAAGACAGCAGAGATGCCCGGAGGAGGCAGCCGCGGCCGAGGACTGCCTTTGTGCCGACTCTGCCCACCTGCTCCCGGCTCCGGGGTCTCAAACGGGGAGAGCCGGGCGGGGCCGGGCCGGAGCAGCGCCTTCCCCGCCTCCCGGCTGGGGCAGCGCCAGGCTCAGCCTCCCCTCCTGGCTGCTGCTCCCCAGCGCTGGCACCCTGTGCCAGGGCATCCCGGGCTCTCTGCAGGTGTGCACAGCTGCACACAGCTGCACGCACTGCACACAGCTGCTGAATCTGCACACAGCTGCACGCACTGCACACACCTGCAGAGCACCACTGAACCCCCGGCTTGCCTCAGCACGTACATGCTGCTGCTAAAACCATCACTGCCTTTTGTCAGTTCTACATTTGAGCAGTAAAACACTACAATGCTTGTGAGCTCTGCATGTAGCACCCAGACTCAGAGCAGTTCTATGTGTTGGCGACTGAAAACTGTCCAGATCTCAAGGGCTCAGGTATTTCTGACCTGGTAAAATGAAACCTTTGCTTGCATTAATTTTGAAGAGATCTTTCTAGATGAAACTGAAATTCCAGGTGAGCATGATGAGTTCCACACTTCCAAGTTCAGATCTATCTGGATCCTTGAGGCCGACCTTGTCCATCATGGATTGCAGGTGATTAACATGCAAACTTCCTAATTCTGCTTTGAAAAGCCACCGCAGGAATAACGTGGTACAGACTATATAAGGATTTATTTAGTCCTCAAGTTCTTCATGTATGTAAACCAGTGGAAGGTGGAATGGAAGATCCCATAGTATGAATGGACTAAATAAAATGCAAATTGACTTTACTAGATAAAAAAATAAAGTGTGGTGTGATTCTCAGATGAATGTGTTATTCTCATTAATGATGCAATCATAATAAATTAAATCCAGGCAGGGCTAGACAATGACTGCAGAGGGGGATGTGGAGATGAGGCTGAGGTGGAGCTGGCAGCCCTTCCTCCTCCCAGGAAACCATCTCCGGAGTGAGTGAATTTCAAATCAGAACAGGCAGATAATGCAGGTGCACCCAGTGATTTCTGCCCTCTGAACAGAGACCACATTTTCTTCCAAGCCACACATTCTCTCCCAGCAAAGACTTTTCTTCTCTGGCAGATGTGGAGCAGAAGCTTTTTATTATAAACAGATGGGAAGTATTTTCAATTACCAATTATTCAAAGTAACAAAGAGGCTTGTCACCTAATTTAGCGATTATATTGAAATAATATTTATGTACATTAAAGTAAATATTATCAATCTGGATTAAAATTATCACTTTATTTGTCATATTTGAAATGTTATCCTATTCTAGTCCAGTCCAAGAGACTGGACCTGTCATCTGGACCTATCTGGAGTAGACTGGAGTTGCAGATTCTAAAGGCATCCCACTACTCTGATCTATAATTTCAGCTTCTGCAGGAGGATCTGTGAGGCAGCGCAGACAATAAACTGTATTTTCAGCACCACTAACTATAGTAATCAATATTAATTACATAAATTTTTTGTATTTATTTTAATAAGCATTGACTTGAGTGTGAAGTAAAGAGAGAGGAGAAAAGGTCACAAAACAATTAGAAAATGTCAGTCAAGAAGGAGCTTCCTGTATCATGTTGAGATTACCCATGACACTCACAAGGTCATAGAGAAGGAAACCAGAATTATCCAGTTAGAAAAATTCAAATGTTCCAAGTTTTCTTTGTGTTGCCTCTTTGAGACATGTTAAATCTCAGGTTCACACTGGTCCAACACTAAATGAAGCCTTGTTTGTTCATTGTTGGTGATGGAATGAAGACAGTGGCTTTTCCAGCAGCAGCAGCGCTTCTGTTTTTCCTGCACAATCCCCAAACAGCTCAGTGATTCTGTAGAGCATATCCTACAGCACCACCTTTTTCAAGCTTCTGCACAGAAAATCTTCCATCTTACGAAACAGCCCTCCGACCTGGGTAACACTCAGAAGGATGAAAAAATAAGGCTTATTCAGAAGCTAAATCAATATCAGGGTATTAATTTTACTTTCTGGTTTACCACTCTTGCATCTGTTATTGTTTGAAGTATTTTGAAGAGAGGGGAAAAGAGGTGGCACATTTCCCCGTAACCTCTTCACTAATACTTCTGTTACAATCATTCAATTATTTCAACGTCGAAAATTCTGGGTATTCTCCCTCCCCCCAGTCACCAGTGGGAGCAAAATCTTTGTGTGACCAGAGCAAAACCACAGAAAGGGACCAATCATTCTGTTCCTGACCATTCCCATCAGTGCCTCCAGCAACTGTACTTGTTTGATTTTCAGCAGAGTTCTTTTTCAAATAGTAAAACAAGAACCGATTTTCTTTTGAATTCCTGTTTGATTGCAGGGGGGGGTTCATGTTAAAGGATATTCCTGGCAATTCAAATGAGCTGTTAGAAATGATGTCTCCTAAAGTGTTTAGAAAACATGCAAACAATGTGCATTCTTTGGGATTCTTTGTCAGGGCAGATGCAACAATAGACCTCAGGAAAGATGAGCAGATGTTATTCTGCACACTCTTCATTTCAGAGGCTTTAGAAATTCATGAGGTCTTTTGTAGGTTTTATGAATCTTCTAATAACAGTGCAGCTGTTCCATTCAGAACCTAAACTTGTCATCAGACATTTACTTGCATCTGCAGATGTTGAAGGAATGGCCACATTTGACAGGTTTGCAAGATATTCTCTGCAAAGGCAGCCAAGCAGTTCCTGTAAATTCTGTGTCTTTCCCTCCTCGCATGTCCTGGATTCTGCTGTTCCATGGCTGGAATCCTTTGGTAATTCAGCGCTGCATTGCCTCCATCCCTTTGATGTAGAGCTCGCAAAGACAATTCAACTTTCTCAGAATATTTCCACTTCCTACATGGGCAGCATTATGATTATTTTCCAATTTTATGAAAACAGCCAATGAAGCTGTCAACAACAGCACAGAAACTCATGTACTGCCACACATGAATGTGTTCTCATTACATTCTGGTCAGGCAAGACAAATCACATTGCAGATGGTTTCACTGGAAGACGTGGATTTGATCAACAAATGCACTGTGCTGAAGCTGACTGGATTGCCCAGAGCCAAACTGTTTTACACCAAGTGTCCTCTGACAGAGCCACCATCCCTTCTGGGTTGTGAATGTCCAGATGCTCATTCTGCATTTTTGTTGTCTCCCCTTGCATTCACTTTAAATTCACTGATGGGTTTATTCAGCTCTTTGTTCTGCTGCTAACCTTGAAAAACATTGCTTACTCTTATTCGTGTAGTAACTGCTGTAGCAATTGGATGTTCCTCAGGAAAAAAACAAACATTTTCAATATTGTGCTTGGCTCCTCTCCAAATGCAGGACAGTACTTCACAAGCTTCTGCCTCTGCTTTATGAAAATACCCTTCAGTTGCCTCTAGTGTTCCCTGGATGAAGCCAGCATTCCTCTGCATGCAAAGCATCAGAGTGGTCATTCATCTAGCACAGGAGTCACACAACAGAGTTCCTTTGGTACGTGGTCAGTTAACTTTAACAACAGTAACATTTCTTGAATCAAACATATTTATGGTCTGCATCCAGTGTATTCATACCTCAAATAAGAACTTACCTGCTTTTTGTGTTAAGCACTGGCAGTAGTAGTGTACAGGTAAATACTCACTAATAAGTGTGAACTGAATTTGATGTTCCTGAGCACAGAAGAGAGATGGGAGAAAACACACAATTCACTTAACAGGAAGAGTTGCTTTCAGCAAACTGTTGTGAGGTGGAACAGGCTTGGTTTTACCATGAAAGACAAAATGACAGTGCTTCACTTGAAGTAAGAGCAGAACTAATGCTGTAATTACTGGCCTGTGGCAGCACTGAAGTCTGTGGCGAGCATCAAGCTTGGGATAGGGTTAAGGTGATCACAGTTCAAAGGAGGGACAGAGCCTAAGGATAGGATGTGCCACAGAGCAATTAAAACAGTGGTTGGGCATGTCCTGATAGAATCTGAATGTACAGACAAATGCACGAAGTGTCCGTGAATGAGAAATCTCACCCTGGATTTCCCCAGCAGCCTTACTTTTTCTGCAATTTATAGCCAAGGCAGCAAATGCACAGAGGAAGCCCTGGCTCCTGTGCCTCCCAGAGAAGGAAGCTTGGTCAGCCTGATGATTAGAAATAGAAGAAAGAAGTAGAAAAACAGAAAAAGAAAATGAGGTGGGACTTCAGCTGAGGCCTGATCAAAGAGCTGAGCTGAGTCTGGGGGCAGATCCCCACTCTTCCTTCCTTCCTTCCTGCCTCCCAGGGGCCCGAGATGGTTCCCACCCGTGGCTCTGTCCCACCTTGCTGTCCCACGGGGGGTTGTTCCTGCTGTAGTGAGCTATCCATTAGTCATCAGGAAAAGCCAAGCTGCTCTGCAGGGAGGGGACACGGCGGGCACAGCTGCCCGGTGCAGCCTCACTCTGCTCTCAGCCTGTCACAGAGCCCTGTGCAGAGCCCACTGAGGACTCCGTGTCCCAACAAGCCCCGCAGCTACAGAGGTCCAGGGGAAGTGTGCTAAAGCAACGAGAGGAAATCTGACAGCTAATATTTCCTATTTTCCTAGATCTCCTACCCAGAGGAGCAAGCTGCCAGGTGGTGTGTTGGACTGAGCTCCCAGCTGGGAATAGACTGACATGCTGCTATTTTGTGTTTCCCTGAATCCTGATGGATACTAGCTGAAATGGTAACTATTCTGATTAACATTCATTCCATGGTTTCAGAATAAAGGAAAAGAGCTTTTCTTTCTCCTCTACGACAGTGCCTGCTCATTACAGTTTGGGATGCCCATATGTCTCCCAAACTCAGGCTGCAGCCCTGCATATGGAATTGCTGGTAATAGCTTTTACAAGTAATTATTTGAAAATACTTCGGTTAATAAAATTATTTTGAAGAGATATTCTGAGTTTGCCAGAGATATCTGACTGTGTCACTGAGGTGGGAGATGAACAGCTGAGCTTTCTCCTGGCAGGTCCCATGTAGGGACCAGGAATTTGAGGAAGGACACAAGTAATGCTTTTTAGCAATCAGAAATTTGTAACAGCTTTTGTGCACTTCTGGGCCCCTTTCCTTTCCATGCCACCATCACCAAACACTTTTCAGCACTCGGAGAGGACAAAATAAATCCATGAGCTTTCTGTGAAGTACGAGGGAATGCTTCCAGAGCTCGGGATGAGCAGGAATGGGAGGCAGGGCTGGTGCTCTCCTGCAGATCTACACTTGCTCCCTACCTCCTCGGCCCTGATGTGGCTGACACTCTCCTGCCTGTAACTGCTTCCTCCAGACACTGCCCAGTGCTTGGAAAGAGAATGGTACTAGAGAAGCTGAGATTCTCTTTCTTCAAATACACTGGAAAACGTCTCACAGGCATTGCTCTCTGCACGCAGAACGGGACCCAGCCCAGATGATTCTGCTCTGTGTGTGCAACTCTTGAATTTGAAACATAATTTAAAGGAAAATCTGAAGGCATCTCCAGGCAATAAAAGGATCCTAGTCCATAAAATGGGCTGGCAGAGATTCAGTGATAATATTAGATTAATATCACCAAGAGTTTGCACATTCAGCCTCTGACTCAAGTGAAAGGTATTCAATGAGGGCATCACAAGCAGAAAGCTGTCAGCCAATCTACCACCAAAACAAGCAGAAACCATATCAGGCTACTTTTAAAATATCAGGGCCCCTTATAAACAATCTCCCAAATCTGAAGGCAATGAAAAAGAAGCGCCCAGCTGGGGCAGTTCAGCTCCTGCAGCTGTGGCCAGCGAGGTCTGGACAGAGCCCTGGCACTGACTGCCCTGGAGTCTCCTCTGACCAGAGACAGATGCTACCACTGCCTGCCTGGGGGAAGCAGGACAAGAGAAAAGGGAAATTAAGAATCTCAAAAATGCCTTTACTTAGACAAAAAAAAATATTTTAAAAAACAACCAGGAAACTTTACCTTTATGCTTCCAATGCTTATTTTTTCTTTCTAATAATTAAACCCTCAATATACTAATGAAAGGCCTGAAATGTTTGTAGCTTCAAAGGGCTTTGTCCTGACTTTATTTTGGTGTAATAAGCACTGGCAAAGCTAGTCTATAATTTTGATTAAAGAAAATAAACCTATAAATAAACAAGTGCGGTTGATGAAGCAAAACTGTGTTTCCAGCAGAGGCATACGCTCAACCACAGAATAATAAAGAAACAAAAGACTTGATCCAGAACTTTCCAAAACATGTTGTCATTGTGCCTAGGGGCTTCAGCTGCTGGCTCCAGTCCTCTTCCCTGTGCAGCCAGCTCCAGAGGAACTCCCCTCTCTGGTGCAATCAGACCCAGATTGACTGGTTTTTGGAAGAGACTTATTTTTATCGTTCCCTTTCATTGCAGGCACTTCCCCAGTCCCAGACTCGCTGTCTCTCCCAGCCGGCCCCAGAGGAAGGCTCTGTCCTGCCCGGGCTGGGCACGGTCTCTGCCCGGGACGGCAGCCACAGCTGCTGTTCCACACTCTATTTTTAGATGCGGCATTTCTGGAGAAAACGCCTGAAGGACTCATTAAGGCGGCCTTTCGTCCGTGATCCAGGCTGCCACATCGCATCCCGCTGGAGCGGGTACCCTCGGAGAGGAGGGCCCCGTCCCGTGCACGGCGCTGAGCGCTCTGCTCACGGGGACGAGGGAACCTCCGAGGCTGCTCCGCTCCAAGGGAAGCTCCCGCTCCTCAGTGACAGACCAGCAGTACCTGAACTGCCAGCGGTTCTCCGCTGCTCTGCCTGACGGGCAAACATCCTGGGGTGCTCCCAGCCCTTCCAGATCTGTTTTCAGTCGGACAAGGCTGGAGAGAAAATGTGATGCTCTTACAAGCAATAGGCGATCAGGCATTTTCCAAAAGGGGAACACAGTGACAATCTTGGGTTTGAATTGATGGATTTTTTGGCAAAAGATGCCTTTTGAGCTTATCAGACCCAGGATTTGATCCTTTTGCTTTAAACAAGTGAGCCTAAGCATAAGGATGTGCACAGCATTATTAAGCACAGCCTCCAGGTTCCTACCTTCCCATGGAAAATACTCTTCACCGTTTTGATATCTAACAGCTTGTTTCTGGAGTGAATACTGGGATGTTCTAAGCCACACTGCAGTACAATCAGGTATGTCCCAGTCTGAAAACGCTGCTGTCACTAGAATAAAACTGGATAAGTGCATTTATCTACACGAAAAATTGTCCTTTAATCTTAGTTCCACCCCGTAAAATGTAGGTTGCATCTTAAGCTGTTCTGTGCTGTCAGAATAGGTGAAAGGAAGCTCCTTTGTACTGCTCATCTCTCATGCACAGAGCATTAGCACATGCAATTAGGCGTGACATTTGGGTAAATATTGCTTGTGTTAACAGCCAAAGCACCCAGGAGACAGCAATCTGTGAGCAGGGAAAGGAAGGGGAACAAAGCCCTGACAAGGCAGAGTTTTGGGCTGGCAAAAGTAACACACACGTCTGTGGATTATCATTTTCACCTCCACCTAGACTAAACTCCTGATATGTTGTCGGTTGTACTTATTCACTTTCTATGAGTATGACTCTTCATATTCAACATTAAGCTGAATTCTCAGGGATCTTATAAAACCCCAGCTACTTGATGATTTTAATACCCTGAATTTCTTACTTTGTATGTACAAAATATTCATATTCACCGATTTTATTTAACACTGAACAGTTCAGTACTAAAGAGAGGCTGAGAATGGTGATGGTCCTGTTGAAAGTTTGCACAGAGACAAAACAAAAGTGCAAAAGCAATACCTGTATGCACAGACTTGCTGCTAGGCGCCATACTGGTTGAAGGTTGTGCACTCTGACACGGTCATTCCATCTCCAATCCCTTCATGCTTGCTGGGAATTCACAGCCTGGGGTTTTCTGCCACTAATTACAGTTGGGTTACTCAGCACCCAGGCTCTGGGCAGTGGCTGTGCTCAGATCTAGGTTACGGGGGCTTGGCCCTAAGGTCTTTTCCAAGAACAAAAGCTACAGGTTGCAGTCAGTTCTGAACTGCACACTGCCTTAGTTTATCTTTAAAAGTGACACAAAGAAAGAATATTTTATCTGCACATTAAGAAAATGCCCAAAGGTTCCCCAAAGGTACCCAAGTTGCCCTGTATGCGAATGCTCTGCGGATTTGGCTGCTCAGGGTTTATATTTGAAGCCTCATGAGATCTGAGACTGAACACTTTAAATGCCCTGCTCAGTGCTTCCCGAGCAGACACTGCTGGAGCTGCAGAGCCCGGCCATCGTGGCTGGCTCACCTGCTCAGGGGGGCTCAGGAAGCCCAGCCACTCCTTTTCCATGGTCAATTTGCAAAGCTGTGCTCATCTTTACAAAGGACTGAGCTATTTCTTTTCCTTCATGGCCTCCAGATGTTTTGGGGTAAGTTTTGAACATTACATATTGCATCCATATTTATATTTTAAATAAAAACACACAAAAGATTTTAAAATACAACTTCTTGCTGGCTGGTGGAGATGATTAACTGTATAAACACTGCAAATTTACAGACACTGGGCTTCATTTTTCATTCTGGTCAGCGATGCATAAACTTTGCTTTTAGCTTTGTTTTAATCAGTTATGAATTTGATCTTTTTTTATTCATAAAAGTGAGCTCCAGGACCACCACCACCACCTTTAGCTCCAGTTGTTGGGATTGCACACCACCACAGAGAAGGCCTGCTGCCAGAACATGTAATATTCAATACCTATTACCACATTCATAAACTGTAGGTGTTTAAGTCATAAGCTTTTTTCCTATTAAACCTGGCCTTTTGGATGTGGGGAGCAATGGGCACTGCAAGCTGGTCACATCATCATTTCATGTCAGGGCTGAGGACACTGGGCATGAACCTCCTGGGAAGGGCACAGGCATTTTCAAAACGCTCTTCTTGGGATCCTTCACCGAAGATTCTTTAAAAACCTGATCTGTCATGCAAGAAGATGAAATGTAAAACATTTATAACTCTTGCTTTTCACTTCAGAGGAAACTGTAGCCGAGAAACATAGAGCTGTTTCCTTTCAGAGCAGTTGTTCCTACCAGCTTTCACACTGCAGAACCCTTAATGGCCATTTGATGGACTTGCAATAGTGAATGAGTTTAGGATTGAGACATTATTTTATTTTATACCGGGTTATTGCGGGGTTTCACAACCGCCTGGAAATTTTTCCAAACTCTTGGACTGGGAGTAAAAGCCTCATTTTCTGCAAACACCTGAAGAAGTTCCTGCAGAGTCCCACCAAGCAGCCACGGGTAACATGAACTCCGCTTTCAGCCAGTTTGTCTCTGTTCAGAAAGTGGCATGTGCAAGCCCTGTCTGTGGCACAGCTCCAGCACCATCTGCTCCGGTGTCTGCAGAGCACAGGCAGCGAGCAGCTCTGCCAGCCGAGGCTGGGGCATACAGCGTGTCTATAGCACAGAGCCACTGCACACCAGTAGGCCTTGAACCAGGGCGAGATGGTTTCTGCTGTCCTTTCACATCCATTTTAGTATTTTCTGCTGGTTTGGTTGAGTACATTGGCTGTTGAGTTTAAAATTCAGAAAAAAGGAAATAATTCCTTGATGTTTCTCTAAAAAAACTACACACGTGTTCAAGGAAGTTGTGTATTCAAGCCTCCACTTTGTGTGGAAAAAGACAAAAGGGTAACAGAACTTCATTTTTTAATGCTCAATTATGTATGCCCAAATTATTTTGGCACAGGAAATCATTTGAAGAGTTACAGAACATTTGGGTTGTGCAGAATGGAGCTCTCCTGCCCTAGCTGTGGCTCTGCATTTGGCAGAGGGAAGGGGTGGACTGTGTCTGCATGGACACCTTGCTGTGCAGCCCCTGGAATCCCACCAGGAGATCACTGTGTGCACAGGAGGGAGCTCTGGGCAAGGCCAGGCCAGCTGAGCTGCTCATTCTCCTGTGGTAGCTGCCAGAGATAAACAACAAATAAAGCGCTCCCTGTCCCTCATCATGTGCCCAGCTCGTGAGCCCAGCCCAGCCCTCCCAGATGAGAGCCACGGGAAGTGTGGATGATGCACGACAAACTACAGTTCTGCCCTGCTGAAGGCCACGTTTGTTCTTCAACAACCACTCAGATACCATGTTTATGATCATGAGAGTGGGAAAACGCTCTTAATGTGACAGAGATCCATTCTATTCACTCTTTCAGAGCTTCTCCCTCAGCATTTTTTTGCCTGTGACAAAAGCATTGCTTTGATTCTCCCAGAAAACATATGACCTCCAATAGTAAGAGCATTGTTTAAAGAAAGAGGTTATTTCTACAGTGGCCATCAGTTGTTATGGATGGCGACTTCACAGCACCTGGAGAAGGAGGAAGGAAAGACAGCCAGCAGCTCTGCAGGCAGCGTGGCCAGCCCAGGGCAGGGGTGGCACCTCTGTGAGCACCTGAGGGCTCAGAGGGAGTGCTCATTTTCTCCACAGAGCTTCTGTACCTGGCACACACAGCTGCACTCCAAACAACCTGTGGCACTTGTTTGAGCATGGAATTAGATACAAAGCAGAAAAAGAGAAAGTTGGGTATGTGAACTACCTGTGCATCTTCTCACTACTGTTGAGTTTGGCCAAATCTGCTGGGAGCTGGGAGCAGTGAAAAACCTGTCAGTATTTACAAGCTTCTGGAACAGCTCCATTCTTTAATCATTTCTAAGCTCCAAGGAAGCAAGAAAGGACAAATGAACAGCTCTGACAGCATACTGACTGACAACGTGTTAACGTTTTTAAAGCGCTCCAAGGGCGCTTTCTCAATAGGTTTTGGAAGGTGAAAGAAATGAACAGAATGCGGTGTGTGCAGCCAGAAGTACCGTGTGATGGCAGCTTCAGTGATTCTTCTGCAGTCCTGAACATTCTTTGACTTGCAGAAACTCAAACAATCTGTCTCTGAAGAAATAGCTCCAGGATGTTGCGACAGGAAGGAAATGTACTGTGTAAATGCTGGAGCATCTTATCGAACTGAGAGATGCTGTGCCTGAGGAAAACTGATTGGGAAACGTTTAGGTAATACACATGTCCAAAAACAGGATCTATATGCTCTGAAACCCAGAAAGCTGGTAAAGTTAAAATTACAGTGAGACATACATGTGCAGCCGTGTGTCCATTGCAGTCACCTGATGTGACTCTGTTTGCAGTGTGAGCTGCGATGCAGCAAAGTACAGCCCTTCACTGTGCCCCGGTGTTAATTTTTCTGTTTAATCCACCAGCATTGAACTCTGGCAATAACAGGGGCTGTCCAGGTCAATTCCTAAAGCAGAGTAGGAAGGGGCAAAGAGCAAGTGCTCCATGAGTTGTTACGGGGCTTACCAAGGCCAGTGCTCTCTACATTCCCAGAAAGGAACAAAATTAAATGCACTTGGAAACTCAATTTGACAGCTGTGGGCACTGATCTGTGAATGCTGGAACGGGACCAATTTGTCCCTAAGATAAATCCTGAGTTTCTTGTAGGTGTTGAACTGTAAATACTGAAGCTGTATTGAGCAATGGTGTCCAATGAAAAGGGAATTTTTCCACTCTAGGCACCAGCCAAAGCCTATAATTTTTCCTCAGAAAATTCCCTATTGATAGCACTCACAAGAGCTTTCCCACGTCGATATTTTTGACAATGCTGCTTCTATTATCAGAATAAAAAACACACCCATTTTTGCTATTGTGAGTGTTGCAACTACAAATTTATTCTCTCTATTAAACTGTCAGTGACTTTTCGCTGAAAATGTTCTCATCTTCTGGAATCTGGCTGCCTTCATCTGAGCTGAGAAATAAGGGAAAATGATCCATCCAAATTCCCAGAAATCACTAACTTGGTGAAAAGTTTTCATAGTGTATAACCAGTGATACATCTTCAAAATGCTCAGTTTACCCACCACCCCAGGCATGTTCAGAGGATGAACTTCTCTACTTATGTTCTAGCACTATCCACACATTTAGAGATGACATCTGACTCAAACACACACAAACATCTAAGCAACAAATTGCTAACACATACACTGTGCTACCAAAGAAGAAAAAGCAGGGGAGTGTTGAAATCTTTCTCTGAAAAAGGAGGAACTGATACCCTGAGCAGGGCCTGAATTCCACATGCTCCTGGTCCTGGGGTTCAGTTTGACATTTGCAGCCCTCAGTAGCATTTTGGTTACATTTTACTCATTATACCTAAAAGGCATCTTACTGAAGCAGAAAAGTTCTAGCATCATGTGGGATACAAAGTCTGTTGGGTTAAGTATGAACTCTAAGAGCCAAGTAAAGTGGATCTGAAAGTGCTAATACCTGAGAGTGCCACCTTGTGTTAATTCCAAGGGACAGGGGAGGGAGAGCTGAGGTTACGGGCTGGGGCAGCTTCAGGAAGGCTCTGCCAGGAGGAAATTCAGGTTACGTTTCATTGACTGATTGTAATCCAGGTACTGTTTGAAGTGAACAGTGAGTCACATCCATGACAGCTAACAGTCTATACACATGGCAGCCTACTACACTGGTGGGAAATGGTGCCAAAATAACTAAGAGGCAATTCCAAAACAAGCCAAGGCATACCCGGCTCCATATTTAGCTTTAAATTACAGAGTATCAGGAAAAAATGCCAAGTGGTCAGCTTTTTATGCTTTAGTCCACGGGATGCTGACAACAAGCAGGGCTGCATGGCTGGAAACCAGAGCCGGGGCAGAGGGCAGGCAGGTTTGGAAGGAGCAGGAAAGCCCAGGTTTGCAGGTAGTGCAGTGTGGAAGTCTGGGCAGTGGCCCAGCCCTCGGGAGGCAGTGTCTCTGAGGGGAAGCTCTATCCCAGGCAGCTGGGAGGCTCTCAGGCAGGCCAAGGCCACGGCTGGGGCTCCGCTGCCTTCCAGGAAGGAGGGGACGGAGCTCGTTCCACAGCCGGCTGGAGGATGGCTGAAACCACCAGCAGCCGCAAGAGCAAAGGAAAATCTCTTTAGACAAGCAGAACTAATGAAAGGACTGAGGCCGGCAGACGATCGCCGCCGGTGCCAAGGTCTCTGGGGAGAGCCACACAGCTCCAGCTCTGCCCGACTGAGCTGACAGCTTGTGTGACTTCCAAATTCTTGCATTAGCAGAGATTTTTAATCATCACTTAGTGCTGTATGGTCTGGGAGAAGAAGAGGAGGGAACTACGTCTTCAGACGGGTCCCACAGACACCTTTGGTACTTTCAGTTCTGTGGAGAATTGAAATGCCCAGCCACAGTATTAGCTTCAGGTCATTCAAGTTGAACGTAGATATTTACAGTACGTAGATATTTGCAGTCTTCCAAATAGCATGTTTCAAGCATACAATTAGCATGAGTCATTAATCCCCCATCCCCTCACAGCACAGTCAGATCTCTGGTTTTCACCAGAGTGGGAGAGTGCAGTAGTCATGCACTTTGATAAGAAGGAAATCATGTATTAAAAAAAGAAGAGTATTTTTTGGCTATTTAGCCACTTAGCTACTGATAAACATACAAACCATGGCTGGGTTGAAATCCTCATTCCCATTGGTGAGGGTACAGGCTACAGGTACCCCACAGCAACACTTTATTGAGGATGAAGAGTTCTGCACCCCAGATGGACTCTGCCCTGCAGCACTGATGGGTGCCTGTCTGCAGGAGCCAGCCCCAAAGCCTCATGTCTGTGGAGGTGCTGCCTCACACCACGCCACAGCCCACGCTGGGGTTTCCCAGAGAGTGATCCCGAGCATCCGACCCCTCTGGAAAGCCCCTGCCCTGCTCCACCAGAAGCAAACACAAACAGAAGTGGCTCGTGTGCTCTGATTAGGAAAACAGCTACGAGTAGATGAGCGCTGATCAGGACTGCAATAGCCTGATTTTATTGATCACCTTAACAACAATTTTTATTAAGGTACCCTTCTGATGATCTTGATTCTTAAGCTTATGCAGGGAAGCACAGCACACAAGCATCTTGATCCCATCTGAAGCCTCTGGAATTACTGAGACACAAAAGTAATAAAACTGTGCAAGGCCAATACCGCACTGAAGGTTTAGCCTTTCACAAAATCAAGACAATCTGATATTTTTAAAGAAATATTTTGCTTACTTTGCAACAGTTAGATTTAGTAACATATTACTTCCCAAAAAAGTGGATTTTTTTACCTGTTTATAACAATAATAATAAATCAGTATGTGCCCATGCCTTCATATACTGAACTTAGAAAATATTTTTTAAAATCAGTCCCTTACATATCATCAGACAAGGGAATTTAAATAGTGGAGAACTGTTTCTGTACCCATTTTCCATGTTTCATATATCTTCTAAATTGGGGGTCATAAGCTGTAGCAAATACAGAGTTTAAAATCCAATTCATTAGCTATATGAACCAGCAGCAGCCCTTATGATCATTTCAAGTACTGCAGGAAGAATGTAAGTGATTTGGGAAGGAAAATGTCTTGGATTTTAAAATCTATTTGCCACTTCTACATAGCAACAGCTGTTGTCAGAGTTTTAATGCTAACTTGAATCACAGAAGAAAATGTAAAACCAGTGCTTTAAAAAATCCAGTGGAATTGGAGCCCAGCTGTGCTGTGGAATACAACACGTTTTCCTGAGCCTTCGCCAGACCAGCTGCTGAGGCGTTTGGAATAACATCCCCATCAGAAGGGCCTGAAGCAATGGAACATTTTCCCCACTACTCCACACAAACGTGGGAGCTGTTTCTCTTTCAGACTGAAAGCCAGAGCCAAGCAAAAGAATCTGCCGAGTGTCAGGCCACGGGCGGTGGGGCTTTCTGTCCCCAGCAGAGCCAGGAAGGAGCCCAGGGGCACGGGCAGGGCCCTCCTCGCGGGGCTGCTGCACAAGCCATGCACCAGACCCAGGCAATCGGCCAGAAACAAGGAAAAAGATCACATGAAATTGCACAAAGAGCAGTGCCTATGTTGGTAGGAGAGCACATCCTTGCTGCAAGTCATCCTGAACATTTTGCAGCTCAGAATCTCGCCCCCTTCTTCCCATCCACTAGAGCCACAAGGGACACTGTGATGTGAACAATGGCTATCGTGCCCTTCTGTCATTCTGCAGGCTCTGCTGCTGGATCTTGTCAGCTCCAGCGTTAACAGATGCTGATGACTCTTCTACAGATCTTGTTAGACCCCACTTGTACCCATGTTCAGTCCTCACACACATTATACTGGGACATCTTTTGACCATATGGAAAAACCCCATAGACAAGAAAGTGTAAAAAACCAGAAAGCCTTGGGAAAAACTGGCAAGTGGAAACATTTCTATTGTCTTTTTGACTATGTGAAATTGCTGTAGCTCAGTACATGCCACAATGCACATCATAGAACTATTAAACCTCTTAACACAACATCTTGACATTTTGATTTCTGGACTCACTGAGGGATGGTTGTTTTCCTTGCTAAATTCATCCCATTTATCTCTGAGTTCACTTCACTTTTCAGTTGTAGCTTCCTTCATTCTCTTGCAATAATCCATCTCCATGCATTCTTTCTCCTCCTCCTTCTGTATCTCCACTATTTGACAAATTTATTGTTTCCTTTCCTGGTGCAACTGCTGATTTTTAGTGCCTCTCCCCCTGCTCTGTGTGACAAGTCTCTCTCCTGTGGCAGTCACACTGCCAGGCTTCGTGTGCACATGGAGCACTGGCTGGCAGGGGCCTGGAGGTGGCCACACCTGGGCTAGGTGGGCACCACACCACACTGTGGGGAAAACCTGAAAATAAGGACCTCATTCAAGTGAACCTTTTGTCTGCTGCTGAACATCTTGGAGCCTACGGGAGAGTGAGAAGTGTTCATTTTCTCTGGGAGGTTTTTGACTATATTCCCACTTCCAGCATACATAAAAATACTGCCTACTTTTGAAAACTCCTCTTGGGATTTCTTGTTCTATTTTTATTATAAAAATTATAAACAAGCACACTCACAATGGAGAACCAACACACCTTAGGATGTCCTGCCTTGATAACCCAACAAGGATGCCTCATGCCCAGCCCCACAGGGCCTCCAGGCCATGGCCAGAACTCCCTGTTTCTGTGAGACCCCAGCCCCCAGAGAGCTGCTCCAAGGCACCAGCATGGCTGGTACATCTCTCAGCCACATCAACACCAGTGGCACAGGAACCATTTGCATGTCAAATTCACAAATTAAACATGTGAACAGATGACAAGTGAACATCTTGATTCACACTGTGTTTCTCCTGCTTGTCAGCTCCTGGCAGTTAAGAACAGTCACTCCAAAAAGTGCTAAAAATAACACAGTCAGGCACTGCCTTCAAATTCTCTTTCTTCCTCCAATTTTGCTTTGATATTCTGCTTGACACTGCTAACAATGAAGTTAACATGGCCCAGAAACCATTGCTATAATTTTAAAGTAACATCAGAAATGCACATGACCTCTGAGCAGATGGAAGGGCAGGAGGAGATGCAAACACCCAGCTAAGCCGTGCTATCAGCCCGGACAGTTTTCTCAGGTGACATCAAGACAGCATAAAGAGGTATAAAAGTACAAAGACTCAGAGACTAATTTTGGATCTGACCCTTGTTAGGGAGAAGTGCAGATCCACTTCCTCACTCCTAGGATTAAGGAGAGGTTCCCAAAGGCTTGTCCCCATTTCCCTTGTTCCACATGACACGATGCACGAGGTGTTCTACGCTGTGATCTGCCACGTTTTCTCTGCAGCCTTGTAAAATTTCTCCAGACTCTAATGGCTTCCCCATCCCTTCCCCTGGATAAAAGGCTCCGTCCTTTGCCACACAGAGAAGACTCCTGTGACCTGCTGTGACCCGATCTCCAGCGGGGGCTGGGCCCCTCCTCCCTGGCGCTTCCCAGGGCCGTGGCACAGGCAGCCCCAGGCTGGTGCCCGGCTCTGGCTCGTGCCAAGGCTCCCCGGTGTCCCTGAGCACACTGCAGGCCGCGGAGCCGCGGGGCACAGCCGCCGTCCTGGGGGAACACCGCTCCTCACTGCCAGCCCGGGACAGCTACACCCACAGCTCTGCGAGGGCCGCCTGGGAAATAACACTTCCGCTCAATTAAGCTCACTTGATACTCAGAATTTTTGATGTAGCTCTAGAGTCTTGACAATTCTGCCACAAAACTTGTGGAACACCAACGCATTGGGAAAAATTCAATCATGTGGAACACTGTGTGTTCAAAAACTACAATTGCTGAAGCCCCAGTCCCTGTCAAAAAGTGAAAATTAATAAATGGAACGTCCTTATCCAAAAGTGACAAATCTTGATTACACTTTGCCTGAGGGAATCCTGAACTGATCTTATTGTTCAAGTGAGTAAGCACGAGGCAGATTAACAATGTCTCCTAAACAACAGTTTTGAAGGCTGATTGTAATTCCAGCCAGAGAAAAGGGTTATCCCAATGCCAGTTGTGCACTGTCAGCTTCTGAGCAGAATTACCATGCTATTAGTGCTTCTATGTGTAAAACTTGTCAAAACAGACTTCTAGTTTTTGAAAGAAAATAAGAGGCAAATACAAAATCATCAAGGGTTTAAATGAAATATCTCCTTGGAGTGAAATATTGTCTAAAATACCACATTTCATACAATGTGTTAAGACACACCCTGCTCTACACATCACACCTGGTATACTAATTTTATTTAAAATTATGTGTAGCTCACATATTCTAACAGCAAAGGGAAACTGGTCTGTAATTCTGAAGCTACTGAGCATTTCAAGTCCTGCCCAAAACCAGCATAATATTTACAGATGTCCAAGTGTTGTTAAGGTAAGGATTTCTGAAATAATGTAATAGAAATAAATAACATTGACTAAGTAAGCTGTAAGAGAATATAATGTTATTTCTATTTATGATGAACTGTTCATTAATACAGTAACGAGTATCACAGCAATACAATAACACAGCTGTAAATATTAATTTTATAGCTTCAAAATATACAATGAACTAAAAAGCAAGAGATTAATTCACTATGAACGGCACAACCACCAAAGACTTTTACAGCAAAGTTTAAAAGCTACTGTGCAAGTTGACTTTATAGCAACTATCACATTTATTTAATGCGTATTGTTTCTGTGGTATCACCAAGGGAATAAACACTTCACACAGTGCCTTTTTTGTTTAATTATGATAATGATCATTTATATCAACGGCATACAGATAAAAGCAAAAGGTATCAAGATACTTTAATCTGAATTTAGTTCTTTACTGATCTTGTTATTCCTGCCTCTTTATGCCACAGGTTTCTGTTGTATTGGTTTAAAAAGTAGGCAATGTAGCACAGATTTAGAGAGGACTGGTGATTGCTCCATTAAGAGATACATTTTGCAGAAGAAATTTCCCCAATTTGTAGCAATAATAATAAACAAATCTCATCATTGAAATCACCATGACTAAAACACAGGATGATCAATCTTGTGAAGACTGCATTTATAAATTTTGATTTTTAGATCATAATTTTTTTCATGCTGAATGATGAGTTTAAAGTAAAGCAATTTCTTCTGCTCTCTAGAGAACCTGGGTACATGAGGTGTTTTCAGCAATAGCTCCAATACCTCCCACTGGCACCTCACTGCACACTCCCAAACCCACCAGGCTGAGACACACGTGGGTCAAAAGGTTAATGGGGATGGTGACCTCAGCTAAGCATGACAGGGAAAAGATTAATCTAGTTTGTGTTTATCTACATGTGGAAGAGAAAGCCTCTACAATGGTCTTTGCTGAAGGACTACACAAAAATTAAATATCCCAACTGACTTGCTCATCTTTGATGTTTTAAAACTGATAAACAGTTTAGAAACATCTTCTAGGAGAAGGAGATTACACAAAATATTTTTGGCACCTTGGACAATGCAACCCACAAAAAATGGATGAACATCACTAGCCAATAAACAAATTATGCCTCGTCTCTATTCTCCAATTCACCATCTATTCTAAAAAAGGATCATTATAAATGGCAGTAGGATGTAACTGAGCAGCAGAAAAAACAGTCTCAGGAGACCAAATCTTACATTACACTCTGCCATTTCTTTCCTACAAATTTAACTCTTTCTTGCTTTACTCTTTTCTCTGCACAGTGGAAATGCTAGCACTAATCCCTTTTCTTTTGTCAAACATCCTGGAATTTGCTGAGAGGGAAAAGCGTGCCCCAGAAGGGCGGTGCAGTCAGCTGTGTGCTGGGTGACAGGGTTCTCATGGCACACTGACCCAGCACGGGCTGTGCCCGGGGGACGGGCACAGCCCTGGTCACACACAGCACTTCCAGCCC
>QUSF01000086.1:828125-854479 GCA_003676055.1 Chloebia gouldiae
CTGGTCACACACAGCACTTCCAGCCCCACTGCTCTGAGTGCCCTGTGTGTTTCTTCGTGACACTGCTTTTCTAAAGGAAACGTTTCCTTTTCAACAGAGATATGCTTCTTACGAAGGAAACCACAGTGTCACACTTTTCCTGAGCAGACAGGAACATAGCAGCACATGTCCAACCAGAACTTCACCAGGGTGTTCCTGAGGCCAGTCACAGCCCTGCTCAGGGGATGCTGAACTCCCACTGGGGCCGTGGAAAGGGGCACTGCATCTTCAAAGGAAACAGATTTGCTTCAGAAAGGGGCAAGAAGTTGAAGAAACATCTGTAAAGAATGATAATAGATTCACTTCCTGAAATTCTTTTACAGCTAGAGCTGTGAAAAGCAGGAAGCATGGGCAAGAGAAGGAAAGAAATTGCAAACAAGGGAAGAAATCTTTCTCACCCCCAAAACTGGCTGGACTGCTGAATGGTGCCAGAGGTGAGACCGGAGCTGTCCTTAGTGGGATGTCTGTGTGCTGATCATACAGAGAAGGGCAGCAGTGAGGCTGCTGCCGTCTGCCAGCTCACCACCCGGCTGCAGGGCGGCAGGAGGAGTGGGGGTGGCACGGTGCCTGTCCCCGAGGCAGAGCCCCTTCCCCCCCCAGCCGAGCCGGGCTGCACAGGGATGAACAAACCTTCACCACGGCACGCTCACGGCGGTCACTGCAACCCCACCTGCACTCCAAAAATAAACACTTCCTCACGAGGAATGCCAACTTTCCAAAGCTATGCTGCACCTAAGGGGATGAGGGTGTTGAATACAGTGTTTCATCCCTAAACACTGCATTTCAGAATATTAAGTGGCAAAGTGTATACAGATGCAGATACACTGTATTTGTACTTGAATAAATATTATACAAACTTAGCAGATCCTGCCTATGATTTGTTCTTTAAAATAAAAATCCAATGCATTCCTCTCAAGATTAATTGCAAATCTTTTCCATTTGCTTTGGAAAACTTGGCCAAAATTACCCTTTTGCTTCTCCTTTTTCTAAGGAAATGCAATTCTTCTATTAATAACTGCTGTAGCCCAAAGCAAATTTTATCCCATGCTGACAGACAAATCTGAGTTAAAAAGGGATCTCAGTTACACTTCCCAATAAATCCTCCAAGCAGGCCATATGATTTTCCTCTCTCCTGTGCTTTACAAAACTTCTCCAACTCCTAACTCCACACAGCTCCTCTGAATCCTTTCACTGTGCGTGCCCTGAATAATGCCAAGTGTTTCCCAGCGCAGGCAGTCCCTTTGCCATGGGGCCATGCTGCAGGTGAAGCACAGCTTGTTCCACCTTCCCTGCTCCTGGCTGCTGCTCCAGGCAGGCACACTGGAATCCCCAGCTCCGCTGAAATGAAGCAATTCATTTTTAACAGTGAAGTTACTAAGGTGCAGAAAACATCTGTGAAATAAAGCGATCATCCTTTCTGCTCTAGCATAAAACATCTGGTTTACTCTTCTTCCCATTCTTTCCAAGGACAATCAATAGTTCTGTATTGAATAAATCCCTGCCCAGCAGACCAGATTGTGTTTCCTGCAGACAGCTGATAGCTCAGTCTGACTTAATGGTCTCGAGCCATATTGACTTCCACATTTTAACATAGGAACACTGCAATAAATACCAAGAACAGTAAAAACACATGAGATCTTTCTCTGTATCTCTAAATGAAGAAAATTGATAAAATATACTCAAGCAAAGCAGTGCTTTGTTTATTTATTTATTTACTGCCAATTTAAACTCTTGTGTGTTTCCCCTAATCTCTCTCAAGGCTTTAGCAATACTATTTGGAAAGAACAAAACATTCAACCAAAGATGTTGGCTGTAACCAAGATATATCTTCCTTCCCCCAAAGAAAATCAGAGGTTTTCCCCAAACCTCATAATGTTTTGTGAGAATAAATAATCTCCTAGTTCTCCCCCACTGAGGGAAGTACATTCCTGGCGAGGGGCCAATGCTGGCCTCAGCCAGTGCCACTGCTCTGCCCCCGGCTGCAGCCAGGCCCTGGAACTGCACACGAGGTAACTTAAACTATTAACACCTTCTACACTAGCTCAGTATTCTTGACTCCAACTGCACACAGAAAGGAAACAGAAGCCAATATTGCCTGTTAAGCAAAGACAGGCTAATAGCAAGGAAAACAATTAGTAACTATTATGCAAATTCTGAATTGGCTTTTCTATTCAGCCATTTTTTGGCATCCATGAAAACGGCTTTTGTTCACACTAATATTTGGGAAAGAGGTTTTATTTATGCAAATAGATGCATTTCTAAAAAAAAAAAAACTAATTGCATGTAAATGAGCATATTTGTGCCTCAATTAGTGAATTTGAGTTTGCTGGAAATACACATCCATTTCAAATGGTTGCAAATGACTAGTGAGAGGGACAGAAACATAAATGAGTCTGTTTTCCTGAGCACTTGACAGACACCAAAATGCCCATTGTGGAAGAGATGGGGAGCTCTACAGATGGATAAAGACAGCAGCACAAAGCAGCATAGCCCACAGAACTGTAATTCTTAGTCAACCTTTTAAGTCTTCTGAAACACAAGAGAACAAATGGTATTCCAGAAAGCCCAAGTTTATTCTGCCTGTGTTCTGCTGGCATGCTAAAAATACTCACTGCAAAGGGCACCAGAGATGTAACTAGACAGATACTTAAAAAGTGACAGTCAGTGGTGAGCAGATTGCTACTGAAACCAATCCTAGCTGACAGGATTCCTCTTCTGGGCACCGCTGGGCCCTGCTGGGCAGGGAACCTGGCGCAGTGAATTGGTTGTGTCCTATTGGTTGCACCGTTTCTGGCATCGCTATCGGTCTGATTTGGGGTGACTGTAGCTTTAGATAGAAGGATCGAAACACACGTTATGAATTTTCTACCTCAAAAGATTAGGGATTAGACATCTGGAAGCATTTATTTACTCAAATAAAATACTCTTAATTTTGCAGTCTCTTGCTTTTCTACACTGCAATTAGAGCAAAGTAGCTGGTTTGTCTCAGCAAATATTCAGGTATTTCTTCAGCATCCCATCCACTGTCAGGGGAGGTTTTTATCCTCTCAAAAATCCCCACATTTCTTTAAACAGTAATATAAAACACACAGTGGGTATTTGAAAAAAATTTAAAACTGTTCAGGCAATAATATTCTCATCTGATCTTAATAGCGCTGTTTATGCAGCATATATAATTAAAAGCATTTTCAGTGTCGGCTTAATTAATCTCAGAAGTTCAGTATTCAAAGAGCAGAGGAAATAAGCTTTTGCTGCTCATTATATATCATGCAATTATATGATGAAGACATCCAATCATAATTATGTGCCACAATAATAATTCTGTGTCAGAGAAGTTCCACGATCTAGAGGAAATAAATGGCACGGCTTGAGCAGTTTGCCTTAGGGCCTGAAGGGGCGATGTCAGAGACTCGGAACGCTCCCGAAACGGGAGGAGGAAGCAGGCTGGGGCTGGGAGGAGAGCGCACAAGCCCTTGCCGGGCGGGAGGAGAGCGCACAAGCCCCTGCCGGGCGGGAGGAGAGCGCACGCCTCGCCCGGCTCCCGGCGCGGCCGGAGCGGCCCCGGCGGCTGCCGCGGGGCCCGAGCGGCCGGAGCTCTGCCGCCTGCTCTCCCGGAGATAAACGTGCTAACAAATGCAGCCGTGGCCGAACGGCTCCTTCCCATGGCTTGGAGCTGCAGACCCGCATTCCGACTCACGTGAAAGCTCGGAGTGTACCCGGGGGTGGGGAAGGTCTCCCCGTGCTCTCCCTCAATCAGCTGGGAGCCAGCTCCCACCCCAGGGGCAGCGTGGGGTGACCGGGCACCTTAAGGCAGAAAACATTTACACCAAGAACAGGGGCAAAGTGTGAACACCGGGAAGCCGTTCAGAACTACTCATTGGTTAAGTTATTCCCCAGCTGTTAGTTCACAACTGCTCCAAATCAGAAATCCCTTCATTTTCAAGGACCCTGACCATTTAAACTAGAATATCTGACAGCAGTAAGGGTTACACATCGAAAATTAACGAGTTAATGAATTTTGACACCCACACCTTAACTAGCTGTTCCAACAGCTACAGTGCACTGGTGTACTGCAGCATGTTTCCTGAAGTAAGAGTTAAGTGACTAAACGTGCTACAGCTTTCCAGACACTGTCTGTATGCTGAAAGGTGAGAATGGGCTGCTGCCGGCTCCTTAGCCAGACATCACACGGTGTGCTCAACAGACAGCAAAGAACTTGTGTGTTTTGCTGTAATTATGCACACAGGCAAATCCTGAGCACAGGTTACTAATAAAACATGAAGTCCTGTAATTATCCCCACACAATTATATAATTATTTAATCTGTTTCTCTCCTGCTAGCCACCATGTGACACCCAGCAGAATGTACTGCAGAGAGAATCAACCTGATCTGGTAGAACTCCCAGTGAGAACTGAACAGAAGCCACTTGCCAGGCTGAGTAATTAAAACTATCTAATTTTAAGTGTATGCATTTGAGCCAAATGCTCTCCGAGGCCCCTCAGAAATTTTGAGGCAAAATTGTGATGGTAAATTAAATCTTTGAAGCCTTCCTGGCTTCAACAGCCAGGGAATCCATCCAGGACTCAGCGTGAATTGACTCTTCCACCAAGGAGCTTAATGTTACTTTAGGAAGTAAGAACTATTATTATAAAACCAGGAAAAAATGCAAGAGTAATAAGGATTGAAAATAAGACAAAAAATCTCACCATTCCAATATATACATCAATCATTCCTTATGGAAAATACCAGGTGAAGTAATTGCTTCTGTTTAAATCCCAACTCAGAATACAGTTTAGGCCACAGAAAAAAAGTGCAGCTAAAAAGCAGTGATATCTCTTGGAAAAGGGAAGCAAATGGCTCCCAGACAGCACTGAAGGTCACATGCTGAAAGCTGAGGACTGGAAAGAAGTCCCCACATGAGGTACAGTCAACCTGGGCTATTTCTCACTGTGCAGACCACCGAGCTGAAGATTTTTTCAAACATAAAAAATCAAGATGAGTTACATAGTTAAATTATAATGAGAATTATAATGGCTTACACAAGCAAAAAGTTGGGTCACTCAGTAAAAAATACACAGAGGCTGTAACTCGCAGGTCACAACTTCTGTATCAAACATTAGCAACTCCATCCTACTCTTCTGGTGAAGCATTTGTGTCCCCTCTAAGCCATTGTCTCTCAAACCACTCCAAATAGTGGTGATAATGGACTGCACACCCACTGGAACAGCAGCATCCTTATTCTCTAATATTACTATCCCAAATATGCCATCCCCTTTTGCTCATTGTTCCAGTTACAGCTAACCCTTATAATTTCAGTACTATTCCCTCTGCAAAGGAACAGAACATGCCATTCCTAAGAAGCTGGCAGGAAAACCAGCAGAATTCATCCTTCCTTGAAAAGCCACTGTGACTTTTGCTAAAGCAATAGTGACTTTTGCTAAAAAGAAACCATTAACGAAAGCAATAGTGATCAGATTGGATGAATTCACACAGAGGTAAACATCTCTTCAGTTTCTATCCCTTTGTGGGTTTTATGCCACTAAAACCCAGGTGCTGTAATGGCCTAAATGGAGCAGAGCAGGTCATTAATGCTCAGCACCCTGTTGCTAAACTGCCTCTTACTGTAACCCTAAATTTCATACACTGTTGCCATGATCACAGCATGCATATGGTACATTAGATAAATGAAATTAATTAACCTTGGACTTGGGATTCTTAACTCCCTATGCATAGCATTTGGGAAAACATCTCCTCTGACGCTCTCTAACCCATTTTTACATCCCCACCTACCCTGTGGCTATGCTAACCTACAGGCTCCTTTAGCCCCAGGTTGTTACACCACCTCAATATAAAAATAGCCTTCTGCTGAAACAAATAATATTATTTTTCAGTGCAAAGAAAGCACAGAAAGCATCAGTGTCCCCAGGCAGTCTCCAGGGTGCTAAACATGCTATTTCAGTTTGGTACTGCATGTACTGTGAGCACACTCAGCACTCCCACACGGAGTGCTGTCTGATACATTCTCGTTAGAGAATTCTCCAGGCACCAGGAGCTCTTTCCTTTCCTACCAGGAAATTCCAGGAGTCAGCTAACCAGTATTGCTTAAATAAAGGTTTTGCCCTTGCTGTGTGTATAAATGAATACCCCCATAGTTACTCACAAAAATGTATGCCTGTCTACAAAGATTACCTGGGAGCTGTAAATCCCACCTGTTTGTAAGGAATTGTCACCCTGCAGTGCAAGTCACCTCAAATGCCATTGAGGGGGTCCCAGCATCTTTCCTTCTGCAGAACTGATGGACTCCTGGGGAACTCCTACACCTCTAAGCTATCCTGTCCTGTCAGGGCACTGGAGATGAGCGAGGAGAAGGAGGACAGCAGAACCTTCCAGCTGGTTGCACCCTCTCTGGAGAGCAAGCAGCTTCCAGCTGCTAGAGCAGCACAGAGTCACTGCCTGCTGAGCCACGCTGCCTCCTCACAGCACTGCCCTCCTCCTCCTCAGCCCAGGGCCTGCCCCAGCCTTTGCTCTGCACTCACTGCCATGCTGACAGCTCCCTTCTGGAGCAGTTCACTCAGGGAGGCACAGAGCCCAGCCAAGGGCTCTGCTTTACAGTATTCCATTTCTAGGCCTCATCCATCAGGATTTCATTCTAATGTCTCACTAAACAGACAAATCCGAATTCAGGCACTTTGTGTAGAAAACGTGGATAAGCTTGGAATGAATGACCCTTATGGAAAACGTGCCTTTTGAAGAGCTGTAATGCAGGAAGAACTTCCTGAGCAGGCCAGGGCAGTTCAAGTGTGATGTCAGGGTCATTATTCCAAGGTTTTACCAAAACATCCTGCATCAATGCAGACACAGAAAATGAAAATCCTTTATCAGGAAAGCCTGATGGAGGTCACAGCTCCTTGGCTTTTGCATTATCTACCACTGTTATCTTCTGTTCCACACAAACCACTGTAACAGTTTGAATTAAGTTTCAGATGCAAATTTTCTGTATTTTAAAACACAAAATAGGCATAATTAGATGTAAGACCCAGTATTCTCTAAAATCCTTTAACTGGTCTTAAGAGATTTGCAATTTCACATTTCTTTTGACAGATGACCAGTACTAATGTTAGATTTATACTTGTGACCCGCAGAGTCAAGGAGAGGCAGGACTGCCTCAAACTCCCAATGTCTCTGGAGGGGACAAGGCCAGAGAAACATTTTCTTTCTTCAGCTACCAACCTCCCATAAAATCTGTCCTTTACTAAAAATGCACCATAGGAAATCTCAGGAGAATAAAGAACAATACTGAGAAGAGATCCAATAATCAGTTACTTGTTTTTCACATGGAAGAGTTCAAAGGGCTGCCAGCACAAGTGTGTTGGTATGCAGGGGCTGAGAACTAAAAATAGTAATATAAAAAGCGAATGCTTTTTCTTTCCCTTTCTTTATGCTTTATTTCTCTTCACTAAATGTACTTTGCACATTGTTAGGTAGATATAATGTGTGTAGGAGGGATTGTCGAGGTTGCCATGGTTTCTCATTTTTAATGAGCTTTGAGACTTCATAATCCAACCAAATACATTAATAATTACTACATCTATTTTTTCTCGCTTCCCCCCCCCCCCCAAAAAGCACTCCAAAAATTACTGGTGCTAAAAGTAAAACCAGTGATTTGAGAGACAATAAAACATCAAAGCAGAAGCCCACCCTCAAGGAGTCGGCAAACAAAGGCCTAGGGAGGAAACAGGAGAAAATTACTACCGTGAGTCAGGGATGTGTTCCATGGCCTCGTGTCTCTCTCAACATCTGAAGTCAGCGCAGTATTTTGTTTGGTTGGGTGAAAACCTCCCCAAACACACAGCAAACCAAGTCACACCTGTCAGAATCAGAAGCTGGTGAGCCACTGAAGGCTGGCTGCACCAGCTCTGGTACTGTTTGCTAACTCTGTTCAATGTGCATGGACAGACTGAAGTGCTCAGAAGTTTGTGGGCAGCTAAACATGCTATTTCAGACACACAATTCCAGTGCTTATAGCCTGGATTTGGCAAAGGAAGGGAGCAATTATCTGATTTCAAACCCAAGAATCTGAATGGGACAACTCAGGCACTTACAGGCAAAGTCTTTTTTGACTAATTCACTGACTCAAAGTAAACAAGACTGAAGAGGCAAAAAAACACTACTCGTTTAAAAACAAACAAATAAACAAAATCTATTTCCTCCATAAAATGCTTTGCTTTTACACTACTGGATCAAGTAAACAGAGGTAAATAATATTAAATAAAACACTGCCAGCTAAGTGTACAGCTAAGGAGAAAAGCACTTAATGCTTCAGCAACCATTGAAACATTTTGCATGAGAGCTTGCTGGCTGAAGCCATTTACTGTCACATCATTTTTGATGGTCTCCTGATACTGATGAAATAGGTCAAGGTGTAGAGGGAATTTAGGCTCTGGGTCTGTGCATACTCTTTGACCCAAACACATTAGCAAAGGCAGGTTTGTTACTTGTTGCCAGTGTTCACCTTACCTCAGGCAGTGGGGAGGAACAGAAAGCCTTCCCTCCCATTTGAGGGCAGATCAGATACGAGTGCTCCATTTCTGTACAGGAGAAGGGAGTTGTAGCTCACAGGAAACCCTCCAATTGGTACCACAGTGCTTTCACAGCTGCCAGGCTGGGAGCCCTCAGCCAAGCAGCTGGAGCCGAGAGCTCTCAAAAGCATCAGGCACTGCACGGACAGAGGATGAAACCTCCGAGGGCTCCGTGTGGAAACTCCAACACGTGCTGTCTTGCAAGGCAATAGTGTGGATAACCATCTCACTTCTGAGAGAGCTGGACACATAAAGACAGAAAAGCACAGACGTGGTGAGAGACTTGCTGAAGGCCACAGAGAAAATCTGTGCTAGAGCAGGACACCAAATCAGCTCCCAGATCCTGGAGACTTCTCTGTCATGGTACTCTATCCACAGACCACTCCTCTCTGCGAGAAGAAAAAAGGACAGCAGCACTACCTCTGGGTAGGGCAGACAATCCAAGCCCTGCTGTGATGTTAGAGATGAGAAGAGCCCTAGCACAGAAGTGCAATTTGGCAGGAATCTGGAGGAAAAAATGTAACATTTTTCTGCAGTATGAATCACCACAAACTTAAACATTGTGAAATAAACTTTTGGTGCCAACTGCCTGCATGAAGTGTCTGAGGACTGTGACAGACCAGCAGTGCTTTTTTACCAATAAACTCTTACAGAATGAAAAAAAAATTGCAATGAAATCAAAATCTCCATCCCACGTTGCAGCATGAATCAGAAATTGCTGATTTCTCTCGGGAAGGTCGTTAGCACTTCACTCGGGAGTTTCGGAGAAGCGGCTCCTCTGAGCAGAGCTCGGCTGGCACAGGCTGCCACCTCCCCACGCGGCCACCTGCCCAGCCAGGTCCCTGGCAGTGCCCACGGGAGGAGGCTCTCCCTGCTTTCTGTGCAGGACACATCGGAGGCTGCCGGACCCTCCCCACAGCCCTTGCCCAGCACGGCCAGGAAAACCAGTGCTGCACACTGAGCAGGTTATGGAAAGGGTCTCGGTCTCCCCCTTTCTGCATTTGCTTATGCCCTTAACAAGCCACACCCACCTGAAACACACTCCCTGCCATGTGGCTTTTCAAGCCACAGTGGAAGAAAGAGGACACAAAAATTTTTGTGTATTTGGTCTCTTTTTTCTCCCCTTCCAATAATATTCCCACATACATAGACTCAAACTTTAAGGAAAAATCAACCTGGTCTGGGGTGATTCTTTAGACACACTATAAATGTGAAAAAGAAAAAACTGCAATGAGCAACAAAATGTTTGATAGTCATTGTATCATCTATCTTTCACAACATGATTTTTGATGCTGTGTGTGGTTTGTTTTTTTAAATTATATCTTGTGCTTTGATTTATGAGAAGTGCTTTTACGTCATGACATACAACATCAAGAGAAGTCATTCCAACAGGAATTGTCCTTGAAGACAAGCTACTTCTTCACAGCCCCTGTAGGTAACACATCCTGGCATCTTTCTGCAGCCAGTGATGGCATAAAGTGAAATTCTTCCTTCACAAGCTTTTACACAATTTCCTGTGCCAAGTACACCACATGACTGTTTGTTCTCATCCTTTCTCTGTTACACACAAGAAGGAGCCCACATGGGGGATCTGAACAGCAGCAGGCCCAGGACCCACTTCAATAATTCAACTTTTAGCTATTCTTCAAGCTGCACAGCTTTAATAGCTTTTTCATTTGATATTGCTTCATTAAAGGTCATTTTTGTGTGACATTTACAGAACTAGTTCTCTAATTATACTGCTCAGCATATGAGAAGCTTTTCCAGGAACAGTTCATTCTCCTTTGCAAAGAGACAAAATTTAATTACAGAGTGGAAGATTTAAATAATGGTTACATTAAAAATACTTATGTAAATCCCTTTTAGTTTAGGCTTTGAATTCTGAAAGGTCAGGCTCATACAAGGCCTGTAGTTTAAAGAGAGATCATGACTTAATTATAGACCATCATGGCATACTTCAAATTGTTTTAGTGGACATTGTTCATTCTCCTTTGTCACAAAGTGTGAATTCTGAAAACAACTAGAGACTGCCAGTCAGAACAACATAACCACCACCTCAGGGCTGGGCTCTGCACCTGGACATTTTCAGCAGAGTCAGATTAAAACTGAAACAAGGACTGGCAGCTGCTCTTCCTGAGAGGAATGACTTTGGATTTGCCCATAGTGAGACACAGAGCTCTATTTCTAAATTTACTTCCTGAAAGCTGATGTGAGTGTTCAACTTCCCTGAGTGCTGGAGGCCTTGGAAATCCCAGCCTTGGAGGAGACCAGGCTCATCTCAGCTGGTCAGGCCACCCCTAATGGGATCCTCACACATCCAGCAACAGGCTGCAGCTCTGGAACAGTGAAAGCCCCTCGTTCACTTTTTAACTTTTTCATTCATAAATGCATCCAAAACTTTCTAATCTCATCAATCACTTCTCTAGAGCCCAGACTAAATTGCAACTGAGCCTTCTACCAGCCAAATCCACCTCAACTTTAAGGATTTCCTCTTAATTTCTGCAGGATGTTTAGGCTCTTCCAAAACATGAAGTTAGCAAAGGAAATGTCCCATACTTTACCTTACTGGTCACCCATATTGTGCTAAAAATAATATGACTTTTCATCTCTTCAATGCTCCAGTGTATTCTTTAATTTTTTCTACTATGTGGCTATCATTTTGCTTTAGTTTCTCTAATTTAGTACACAGTCAGTATTGGAAGATGGGAGTTTTTACCCTTTCTTCATATAGTTAGGATATTACATATGTGAAGCTCAGAAATTCAGTTAGCAAGGAAGACCATACAACAAATTCTTTCTGCGCTGAATCACAGGATGCTTGCAGTACAGAGCTCAAAACTGAGGTTAAGCAACTGTTAACACAGAGTTACTCAGCAGGAAACTCACCATGTGTTCATTAAATGAGACTCCATGTCAGTTTGAGTTCTCTCACACAGGGTCAGAAATTGCACCTTTGCCTCCAAACCCAGAGAAGAGCTGGATGCAGTGTGTCTCCTGAGTGGCAGGTGAAGCTGCAAAACACAGTCAGTGCATTGTAAGCAGACAAATAAGGGCCTTGCAAGGCAGACGGAGGCACTCAGCAGGCAGGTGGGCTGTGGCTTGGGGGGGTCACTGCATTCCCAAAGGTGATGGCAAAGCAGTTGGTGCTCTTTTGTGTTCCTTTCAGAACCTGTGAGCCTTGGGGCCAAGCAGCCTTCAGGAAATCTGCCAGTGACATGTCTGCAATGCCTAACAACAAGGATGGCAGCCTTGGCTCACAACCTTTCTGCTTTTCCTGCTTCACAGCGATTTCAGTTCCTCCTTATTTTAACCCCCAAAATAGTTTTGTACTGAATCAATCCCTATAACATTTGGAGCACCCAATGACTTTAGAATAGACAGACTGCAGAGAAGGGCACATGCAACCACAGCCACAGTTCCTCAAACAATCTGAGAAAATGCAAAAGGAAAGCTCAGCAGCTTATCCTCTTTGAAAATTAGTATTGTATCATTGTGCATTATGAGGTTAAATAGATTTTACTGTAAAAGATGCAGAGCAGTTCATAAACAGTTTATACCAAATCCAAGCCTCACTTTCAAATGTGCATTTCCCAGTTCTGAGCAATCACTAAGAGCACATCTGCAATGAGCTGGGATTACATTCAGATTTCTGCTTTGTACAATGAATTTTATGTTATTGGTTTTTACATCAAATTCCTTTTTTGATTGCCAGCTACAATCTGCCCAGTGTACTAATATCTCTCCTGCAGCACACGCTGCCCTCTCACACATTTTCGGCCCAGTGGCTCAATACAAACCCTGTGCTATTGTCCAGCAGCTGAGTGCACAGAGCCCACGGACATTCCCCGTGGGCATGTTTGCCAGAAAAGCCTATCCTGGCTGGGCTGGTGGCACCACCCGTGCCAGGGCCACCTGCCAGGCTCAGCGAGGGGCCCGGGAATGTCTCTGGGATGGCCCCAATGCCAGCTGTCCCACAGCACACCTCCCACCGGGGCTGGGGGCGCTGCCAGGCACTGCAACAGGTTTGTTCAAGGGCAATGAAAGCCAACGCCCCCATGCTTTTAGTCCCCATGACACAGCTGGGGAAAGTGTCTCTTTCCAGATTAATCCTGTGGAGAACTGCAAACTTTTGGCACGTTCTATCTTAAAGTCACTTTCAAATCAGAAAACTCAGGAGAGAAGGACACCTTGAAATCCCAGAAAGCAAATGCTCCTACACCAGAGCAACCTGGGAAGCTGTCTGGGCACCCAAGAGGCACAGCCATGTTATAAGGAGCTGAACAAAACCATTAAAAAGCATTTGAGCTTAAATGGCAAACACACAGCATATTTGAGTGATGCTAGAAAGCAAATTTTAAAATAGTGTTAAACAATAAAAATATACATTTAAATCTACTTTATTACTCTCCAAAGATAAAAACCCCAGAATCATGCTGACTACTGGAGTTAAATGAAATTATGACTGTAGCTTTAAGGTGTATTTTCATATTGTTTCCTTCAAAAAGTCTCCCCAGTTTTAGGCATAAGATGAAAGAGCTTTTCCACAGAAATTTAAGTTAAATTATTAATTTGCTCCACTATTAAGCACATTTTTAAATTTAAATGTCACAATTAGACTCCTTCATGGTAGAAGGAGAGCCACTAGTGGGTGGGTTTTTTAGTTTGCTTTTTTCCCCTAAAGAGATAAAGAAGTAGGGCTTCAATAAAAGTAAAGTCCACTGACTTTAAGAAAATACAAAATAAAGATCATGTAAAAAGGTTTTAAGTCTTCCAGGAAATAATAATTTAGTCCTGTTCTCAAAAAGTAAGCTAATCAGTGGCAGTCCTGGTCTGTTCTTCTGAGTATTTCTTGCTCAAGAAGTTTTGTTTCCCCTTTTTTTTTCTGCTTATAATAGGAGCCACTGAAAATTTAAGACATATTTCAAATATTTTCCATTTTACTGCAATTCAAAACAGAGAAGTGGAAAATCCCTCCACAAAGAGTTTACAGTGGCTGAGAAGTGAGAAGTACTCATAGGAGCACAAATTATTTCATCTCCTGTTAAATTTTAATCTTTTCCACAACTGGCTAATCATAAATTCAAATGAATTTTCAGCTCTTGATGTCCCAAAATAATTTGTGACATTACACATTCATAGGGGAAGTGGGGGGGGTGGGGAGAGGGAATGGACAAAATACAAACAAAAATCAGGATGAGACTGATGGCTTTACTCCTGTTACCCAGGTCAGTTGCAGCAGACTCAGCTTTGAACACATTCCCTTCACTGTTGGGGCACCTCTTGGAAGCTGTAAGAAAAGTTCAGGTTTTGACAAGAACATGGCTCCAAGACTATCAAAGCTATGAAAAATAGTTCATTTTAATTTTGCAGAATTTGTCTCAGGCTCTTAAATCAGGCACAAAGGTGGAAAAGGATCTCCTCATTTTCCCTGAGACTCAGGAGAGGGTCTCAGAATCAAAAAGGTGAAACTGCATTGTGTCTTTCTCCATATTCTCTTCACTGATTCTTTTCTTATCCCCACAAGAAATGCAATTAGTTAGACACTGAGCAATAATACAATGGAAAAAAAATTAAATCACAGAGGAAAACAAAAAGATTACAAAATCAATTAATTTCGTCTTTATTGCTTCAGAATTTGTAATAATTTGTGTGCAAGCAAATGGCAGTATCTTTCATCTGAAAAACATTCCAAACTAATACTTCTGTGGTTTCTCCTTTGTTTGCAGGTATATAGTGGCTTGTTAAGGTCTTGTTTAGCTCATGACACTTCCTAATTCTTTGGATGGTGACTCAGAATTGCTCAGAATTGCTCCCGAGAGGCGCGGCCTGGCCTACAGAGTGAATGACAGAGAGTAAGGATCCTCTGGAATGGAGCAGCACTAGGATTGCACCTAATGCAAATATTTAACAACCTGTTTCCATTTTGCTCTGTTAAACAACAACAATTGCTCATTTCACTTCTTTTTAGGAAGGTGTTCAGAGCTGTAAAATGCATTTACTATCTCTCCGGATCAAACCCTCTGCTGGGAGGTTCAGCATGATGTGAACCACCCCGCCTGGGATTCAGCTCCTGGCGCTAAGAGCCCAGGGTGTGAGCAGAGAACGGCTCCAACAGCTGCTGACGTGTGTGAGTCTGGAAAGTGCACAAGGATCACCCTGGGATGTCTCTCAGTCTCTCACAGAAGAATGTGACACCAGGTTTCTTCTAAATGCGATCTTGAGATCTAATAAAAATGCCTTCCTAGGAAAGGATTCTCTCTGTCTCCTGTGCTGCCTCCCATCAGCCGTTCTCCCTCCCTCCTTCCCGATCTCCTCGGTGTTCCAAGGCAAGGCTACAGCACAGCAGCTCTGACTTGCCTGCTGGACCTGGCCAGAGGGAAAGAGCTCGCTGCAGCAGCTGCAATGAAAACAAGAGTAAAAGGGTGCTGAAGCTGTGACCAACTCTTCTGAGCATAAGTCAAAGTATTTCTAATCAAGTCTGATGGCCCAGGAAGATGAATTTCATTATGTCAGATGGGGCCAACCTCCAGGTTCACTGTGGGGTTTCTGCCTCACGTTCTCCAAGCCATGACTGCAGAAGAGGATAAGGCACGAGACAATCCTGCTGAATATACATTTCCCTCTAGTAACATGCCTGAAAGCTGTAAACCTTTGTGACACTCAGCCAACACCATCAGCAAATCCCAGGACATAGAGGATGGCATAAAGTAGGTGAAGGATGAGCTTTTCACCAGCTTTCTGCAACAGGTTGATACATCTTAGCTCCTTTGTGGTTTGGCAGCCGCTCAAGGCCAGGAAAAGTGCCAATCCTGCAACTTTCCTCAATAGGGAGTGCTTGTCTACACAGGGAAACAATTGCAGAATAAGCGACTGGATGGATTCAGGCTCTTATCTATTCTGGTCTCATAACTGGTTCAAAAGCATAGAAAGCCCAAGTTGCTACTAAATAGCATTCTCAATATGCCTAAATAGACCTCTGAGACTTTCATACTGCACATTAGGAGAGCTAGTTTAAAGCACAAGGGTTTGGAGGCAGTGTGAGGGCTAGCACACTTCAGGATAAGCCAATAGATAAGGATTGTCCCCTTTTCTCAAGGCGTCCCAGATATTAACACTCAAGAGGTTAAGCAATGCTCGGAGCAAGCTGCGCAGTTGTCATAACAACAACCACACAGCACGGCCCAGAGATGAGTAAGTCACCAGCACTCTGAAGCAAGAGAGAAATCAATTCAATCAAGGGATTCAGGACCTCTGGGCTGCTTTGGCCACTGGTCCTTGGAATGGAAAGATTCTGATTCTTAGCATCTATCTGCGTAAATAGACACAACCATCCTGTGAAAACATGGCAAAACCTATACACATCTGGTTTTTAACCCAAGATCTTTCCAGCACATGCCACTGCCAGGCTGTCAGCAGCACCTGGATGTACCCACACATCTCATTTGCTCGTCCATTCACAGTTTATGTCCTCCCAGCTGAGCTTTCCCACTCTAAAATGCTTGGGCACTGACCTACCCAGCCAGTAGGATCCATGCAAAGAGCAAATGGTATCTGTTCTTATTAGGGATTCAGTATGAGGATAGTCTTGCACATTTCTAATTTTTATATTTTTCTCTAAAAGCTTAATCTAGAAACTTACCACTACTTAACAGGAGAACTGAAAGACTGATTCACTTTTCTCTGCACTCAGGAATTTAGAATTTTGCAATAAATTTGAAGGCACATAAAATCTTGTCCTTGCTCCCACTGCAAACATATTTTTTTGCAAAACCAGCAAAAATGTAACAAATGCAGGTTACACATTTCACAAGACCATAAAAAATTGAAGATTTTCAAGGAAAACTGGTAGTAGAAAATACTTTGAAGAAGTTCAAAAACTACATGGGGAGTAAGTTGCCATTAGTTACTATTGAGTTTACTCGCTGAGTGGAATTCCAAGAAGGAAATTTTGTGGGAGTGAGACAATCCAAAACATTACAAAATGGATAAAATCTTTGGGGTTTAGAGCTTTAGCACACCACTCATAGCTGGAAGTCTGTCAGAAGTGTCTCCATAGGCAGCTGACTCTATAAACTGATGCTCCAGGCTTTATTACAATTTAATCTGGAACTTTCAGCTATTTTCAGTGATCCTTCAGAAGAAACATTCACACTCATTTATGGCATATACTTGGTTTCTAGGGAGTCAAATATCCAACTCCCTAAAACTTGTAAACCCTGACAACAGCCTGACAAACACAGACTGCCCCAAGCCAGGACAGGTAAAGTCACATTGCTCCTACTTAGGTATTTAGCCTGTCCTTAATCATACATTCCCATGGTGTCCAGCAGTTCTGATGAGCAGGAAGAAATGACAGCCCCACCTGAGTCCTGCAGCATGGAGACTGGGATAAACAGCTCATTAATGACAGCAGAAAACAGCAGCACTCATCTATTTTCACTCACAGCTTACAAAGAAGCATTGATCCTAAGTGCACGTTAATGCTCTTATCAGCATGTTAATCGAGCTTTCATTTGGATCTAATTGGGGTCTGAAAAGGAAAATGTAACTGGGAAGTTTTTGTAATGTCACAAAATAAGATCTGAATACTGAGAGTTAAAAGGAAATCATTTACCAACCATGGCACATTATTATTCTCAGGGATGGTGCTTTCTAAAATTATGGGTCCTTATGGAAAAGTATTTTTCATAATAACCAATCCACTGCACAAGAATTTATTTCATAGCAGCATCCTCCCAAAGGCATTTACCAGGGGAAACATTCCAGCTCTGGCTGTATTGCATTTGAAATAATGTTAATACCATCTACTTGGCAGGGATACAAGTGGACACGGGGTTTTTCCTGTGTTCCCCTGTCTCCCCATGAGGGTTAGCACATAGGTCTTCCTCCATCCAAACTACTTCTGTTATGTTATTTGTGTTTTAATGAGTACTGACTCACAGTCCGACAGCAGAGATGTAAAGCATAAGGACCTGGATATTTAGTGTACAGCAGCCAAGTTAGTATCAACTGAACTAAGAGAAATCCATAAATATGGTGAGGAACAGCAAGACTTCAGCAATTTTTTGCTGGGTCAAGAAGAAATACATCTAGAAGTAGCAACACTATCAATATCAGCCAGTGTACTTTAGTAACTCTCTTTCATGTGCTACAGTTTGGGGTCAATTATTCAATTCAGATATCATTACCTCTATCACTGAAATAGCATTTAAATTAATTTTTTTCCACCACAAAAACATCTTCTCCTGCAGTGGAAGGACAGGCACACTCATGTATACTCACAGTCTGAAAACAGGGGAGGGTCTCACAACGTTATTTAGTTCTATCATTCGTTTGAAATAACATTTAGGTGAAGTGTCCCTGGTGTGTGAGAATCCCAGCCGTGGGCAGCAGATACAGAGCAACATGACCAGAACTGTCCCTCAGCATCACACACGGCATCCAAGAGCTGCACTGCTCCAGTACCAAGTGGGAGGAGAAACAGCAGCAGCACAAGTTTCTTATCAGAACAAACCCTCCTGCAAGCAGAGAGAAATCAGAGCTTTGCATTCACAGCAATTGGGTCGCTTGAGTGTATCCATGGTAACCCCCATCCTTCAGAAATTGCATCTACACACCACTTTTACATTCCACTAACACAGGAACAGCATCAGAGCACTGGAGTGCTCCATTCATCTGCTTCTACTTCAGCTACCAAAGTGCATTAGGAGACAGAAGAGCTCCCCCACGTCGACTCCTTAATCCCAATTCCTCCAGCATGCAGCTGGAATTTCTGGATCACTCTATTTTTTGACAACAGTATTTACTGTCCTGCATAGGACGATGAGCCTTGCAGGATTCTGAACAGTCTGAATGCGTTGTTGAGCACCGTTTGTTAATGTCTGATACATAAACTTCTGATTAGATCCAAAAGGGTGGAAATTATTTTATTATATTAATAGCATCTTGAAAAATTCTTAGCAAGAATATGATATAACTTCTCAAGAAATTTGACAGTTTTAATAACCTTCCTAATCTGATTTAATCAAAGGTGTCTTAAAAGACAGGTTTTTAATATGTGGACCTGAAAAAGAAAATTACATTGGCATGTTGGATTTCTCTATGGTAAGTCAAAGTGTCCTGCTAACTTAGCTTGTTATTCTTGGATTATTTGCATAATTTCTTTTAATAGCATGTCATCACACAAAAATCAGAATGAAAACCAATATCTGAAACACTAGCCTGTGAAAATGATGATGTTTACATGACTCAATGAACAGGCCTGGGGTGCTGTTTCATTGGCAGAGAACAGTGTGATTCCACAGCAATGTCAATACAACTTTCCATAACGGTGCAAGGAGGAAAGGGAAGGATTTCTGCCCCTGAAGGAGCTGACCCCTGCTCTGCCACTGCAGCTCCCACCCCGCTCCTGCCCGGGGACTGGGGCTGCCCTGGGCAGCACTCGCTGCCAGATGCCTGCCCACACCACTCTGCTTCTGCTCTTTGCTCCCCCACAGCAAAATTCCCTTTATGTGAAACAAGAAAGCAGATTAATTCAGGTTTAAAGCCAACAAACAAACAAAAAAGCAGCCTCCAAAATCAATGCGTGGTGGATAAGGAATTGTTCTTCTTAAAGGAACTTGTTTTACATCGGCTTTGTCTTTGTGCTGCTCTTTATAATTCAAATTCAGAGCAGTGCCAGAAAATGGCAGGCATGTCCTTGGAACAACACATGCAAGACGGGACTATTTTTATCAACAAAACATTTCCAGTGATATCTTTGGCAAGACTAGAGCAGCAGTGTCCTGGAACCAGGTAAACCCAATGGAAACCTCCTCCCAGTCTCATTTTGGCACCTTTGAAATCTCATTTATGTTGCCTTTTCTGGTGAAAACAGATGGAGTTAATTGCTGCTTTTTTAGTTACTATGTGAGAAAAACGCTAAATTACCTTCAGAATGAGACCTGCATGTATGCAGAGAGCTAGCACGAGCTCTCTGCAGAATACAAATGGAACTTGGCAAGCAACATTTGAATTTTTAGATTGTATTTAATTCAAATGCCTAAAATTTGGAAGAAGCTTTTCTCGGGAGGACTTTTGTTCAGTGAAGAAATTAGAGTTTTGCTATTTACACAAATGCCAGTCATTTTCCAAAGCCATCCCTCTGTGCTCTAGGGTCTGACTGCCACAGCAGTTGTCTAAAGCAGATTTCTTTTCACCAGGCATGCTCCACAACAGACACAGAATGTCACAGAATGTAAGATGTGAAACTTTTTGTATTTACATTGGAAAAATAAAAAAATAAATAACAGCTTCTTCTGCTTGGAAGAGCAAAAAGGAAATCTTAGTAATCATAAAGAAACTGAAGCAGCTATAAAATTCTCCATTGCCTCTTTGCACCTCTCCTTGGTAAGCATTTGCACAAAAAGACAGAAATGGGAATATTTTTGTTTCAGTAAAGGGTTTATTTTTGCTTCAGTAGAAATTACTTCATCTCACCTGCAAAGTCACAACATCTGCATTCCTTATCAGAAAAGTACTGAGTTATTTTTCCCTTTCTTCTCCTCTTTATTAGAACTCTAAATATCACCATTGTGCCCAGGATATTGGGGAAAATCAATCTGGTGTGTGGAAAGTCAAGGCCTAGACATGGGAATGCTTTTGTCTTCCAAAGTTGTATTAAAAGTAAGAGTAATAGAGCAAGGCAAACTAAGAGAATATAAAAGGAAAAAGAATAGAGGAAATCATAAGATTTGGAAATGTATTTTCATTAAAGAGACTGCAGATAAGGTAAATGCAGGAGAGACTCAGGAGGTTCAGCAATGTCTGAATTCTGACAGGTTTTCGGGTGGCTCAGCCTCGCTGTGCAGAAGGCAGTAGATATTTCATGGTGTTTATTTGGAGTGTTTTTACATGGAGTCAGGCCCTCTGGGTTAGTGAAACCCATCGCTGTGTTACAAACCAAACCCCTGTGATAACACAGCTTGATGAGGGCCCAGACTGAGCCCATTCAATGACCAGTCCCCCTGGCTTTAAGGAGCTGTCAGTCAGAGTGCAGGGCTGCAAACCCCACCGCTCCAGCCAGCTCTCAAGTGTGTCCTTAAAGATGTGGAACAATTCATCCCACAGTCCTCCAGCAGTTTCTGTACAGGTCAAGTCAGCAGATCTACGCAGGTAATCTTTCTGACCTGTATCTTCTGCCAGGTAGAAAGCCCAGGTGAAGAACCACACCTAATAATCCGCTGTCAGTATCCCAAAGTAATAGTTCTAGAGAAGGAAATGAGGAATCCAGGTCAAATTGAGATGGCACAGTGGCAAACAGCCTCTCCCTGCCACAGCTCCCCTCTTGAATTTACAAACCTGAGACTGCCCTTGCATTGGCTCTAGGCTTTAAGACTGTTTCTTCTTCAAACCTTCTCCCCCATGAGCCATAACTTTATTTCCTTCTAAAACATGACAGACTGAACACTGGAAAAGGTAGGATGCTGAGCACATGCAGGTACCCCGTGTGGAATTACTGTATCCTAGGAATAAGGCAGCCCTCATATTTGGAGTCAAGAAAGATTATCTCCCCCACCAAAGACTTGTTGTGCTGTCTTGTTTCCTGGGAGGAAAGCTGCATGGGAGCAGCAGGGTTTGTTCATAGCTTTAAAGCTATTTGTGATGACTCAGTGTAATATTTACTTTGGAACACTAAGTGCTTCCCAGTAAACACTTGACAAACGATTCACATATAGAAATACATTTAAAAATCAAAGAAAAGGGAGCAAAATGAAAATGTTTCACATTCTGATTGAAATTATGAAAAGGTGGCACAAGGTGTTTCTGCCTCCACCTCGCAGACATTGCATTTTGTCATCCTTGGGGGTAACAAATTGGGCATTTGTACAGTTATTTTATTCTCTAGTGAAGCCTTTCTGGAATACTCTCAGACACAGACACTTGCCTTGCTCAGGCAATAAAATTTTATTCCTATTCTACTGTAAATAACAGCAAATTACCAGTGCATTTCCTTCCCACCAAATCACCTTAGCAACCCCTGTGAAACAGCTCCAACTTTCAGAGGGAGCTTGGAGTCTTACGGAGATCTGCAAAGCTCCCTCTGAAAAGGAAAAACACCACCTCTGGTAAAAACAACAACAAAAGCTTTATGTTTTCCTACATGGAACATTGTAATCCTTAAAAGACACAGATTGAGGTTTTGAGAAGGAAGTGGTTCAGTGCAAAGGTGCAAACATTCCCTTTCAGAGCCAAACCTTCTGCCCAGGACATGGCGCTGCCATTGGCTGCTGCCCAACACGGCTTTAGACTGAGGCAGGACAGTGGTGGCAACACTGAGCAAACATCAGCAGCAGGAACTTCCCTGTCCTTGCTCCTGGTGTGACTCTGGCCACACATCTGGCAGAAAAGCAGCATTTTTTGCTTGAGGGAAACATGGAGTCACATGGGGTTTAGAATGTTTTTTAGAACTTCCCATGGATTGGGAATGCTAGGAAAACTTAGCAGGAAGAACATACATGTGCATGTGTGCTTCCTGGCTTCTCAGGAGAGGTATGCTTTTCCCAATTTCCTGTGAGAGATCCCAGATTCTCTTTTCTCCTTTTTTTTCCCCTCACTACCAGCTTCAGGAATTCTTGAATACTTTGCTAGACCTCAAGCCTGCCTGCAGCTGATGGTTGCTATTCAATAGCTGCTGACTCCAGCCATTGTGTGGCTGGGGTTACCCGGTATCCCTAGCACACAGCTGAAATTCCAAATATGTCATTTTACTGGGTTTTTAAAGAACCCAAGTCCTGTGGCATTGTAAGGCACTTCCTTTCCTGACACCTTCAAAATCAACCTGATTATTTTTAACTAGAATTTTCCTCTGTTCCATATTATCAAGGAATCTCACAGATGAAGCCCGAGAGGAGCTGCTCCCTCTGGGACAGAACCCACACCTCACTTCCACCTCAGAAAACAAGGCTGCCTTGCATTTTTACCAACTTCTATAGCAACAGTGTATTTCCACCAGGACGTTCCCACCTGGAATACTGACACAGCTGGCCATGATTTGAACAGGAGCCCTCGTGTCCCTTGCCTGGCACAGTGTGAAGGTCCATGGTGGGGGACACTGGTTTATCCCGGCACACACTGGGCTGCCTGCTGGGCTGGGTCTCCATGGCCAAAGCCCTGACACCTCACCTCTAATCAGTGCTGTCCTTCTACCACAGCAGGATTCTACCAACAGCACTTCTAACTCACACCAAAATAGATCATGCTTTTAACTCTGACAGTCCTTTGGCAGCGAGGTAGCTGCACCGCCAGAACACAACTCCAGGGTTAGCTTTTTGATCACAATTTTCTCAGCTCCTCCAGCTTAAGAGTACGAAATCTGCAGGCCATGTCAAAAGCACTAAGGCCAACTTTGTAATAACACAGTTCACTTCCAATGCTCTGAGAACCTTGAATATTTTTGAACTATATGTAAGAGGATATGAGGTAGTTTGATTTACCTCTCAAATGAAATTCAAGAATGTGCATTTACAGATAGCTAAAAAGAGCTGCAATAATTCCACGAGACCGTGCCCTACCTGAACACATCCATTAGCTGTAAGGTTTCAAACAACTGGCTTTGCAAAGACGAGGCAGGGCAGCCTAATAGATCTGCTTCAATTACAGATCTAACTCAGAGCCCCTTTCTGCCCAGTTCTGAGCAGCACTTTGAAGTCACAAGGTTGAAAGGGTGCTCAGTGTCTGACAGCCTGGGGGCTCTGGTACAAATGAGCCAAAGCTCTGACTCCTCATTGACCAGGGCCGGTGCCTGCTGCAGGGATCCCCAGCTCTAAGGAGAAGGTCCCTGCCCACTCCTGTCTCATCCCCAGGTGTGTAATACTGCTTAAAACAAATTCTGCACATGGATAACAGTAGATCACACCAAGGATGGGTAAAACAGGTTTAAGAATGGAATGAACTTAGAAAAAACCTTTAGGAACCTGGTAAATTTATAGATCAAAAACCTGTCCATAATTGCACTCCCAAGGGCACAAGACATCCTGTAGCATTCAGTACCAGCACCAGTTTCTACCAGCATGGGCAGGAGAATCAGGTTAGCAATTCCCGCAGCAATTTATAAAGGTGCCAGCCTAAACAATGGCTTTTTTAGTGTCTCACCCTCGATCTGAAATAACAGATCAGCTTATCTCCCACAGTTCAGAAGCCTCAAAAAGAGGACAAAATTTAAGTAACTCGGATTCACCAATGCTCTGTAGGCCATTAGTGGGGTTTGAAAGTCTTTAGGCAGCCATGCACCTTGACTTCAGCATATATTCTGCTACTGAACCACAATCACAAAGCTGAAAATAATAACCAGCATAGCCAGTTCAGACACACATGACCACACATCCCTCTGCGCAGATCCACTACCCTCGGTTCATTCCAGCTGCTCAGGGAATTGTTTGGTTTCTGAATAGTAATGGAGCCAGACCTCTCAGTGAATAAAAACTCATTTCTTGTCAGTCAAAACTACCAAAGGGTTTTGTTTCCCTCCCCCATCTTCTTTCCCTGTAATTCTGGGATGCAGAAACACGTCATAATTGCCCTGAAAGCAGCTGAGGGAATACAGCAAGGAGGAAGTTGGTGTCTACATATTTCAACTCCTCTGCTTTTTGATCAGGACCCAATGAATGAGTGTTGCCACCGTTATCAGTGTGCAATTAAAACTTTCCCAGAAACGTATTCAGATCACACGTAGGCATTCATGGTTAAGGGATAAAGTCTTTGTCATGTACTTTAGAACCCCTGCATAAACATTCAGTAATTGTATTCCTTTCTAACAAGTGAGGTTTTGACAAGGGGATCATTTTCTTCTAGTAACTAAATGGTATTAAATAATGTTATAAATACAACAGCTCATAATCCAGCACAGCTTTTACATTTTGTTGGGCAAGATCTACAGCAAACATGTAAAATGAAGCACTGAAGACAGCTGACAAATGCACAGGTGTTACACTTGCAGGATGGTTTGTATTGTGGGTTTTTGTGTTTCCAAAAATCATTAAGTAGTTTTTCCTCTAAATTTGGATTGATTTCTGGAGCGTTTACAGCACAAATACTACAACACTGTGCTAGGGCAGGCCTTAACTTTAAAAAAAAGAAAAAAGAAAATAGAAGACTTGTCAGAAGATGAATTTCTCTCCCTTCTTCTTCAACTACACCTCTCAGTTTTCTCCTCGTTTCAGTGCCTAGCACTGGAAAAGCATAGGAAGAGCATACAGCATAAATGATGACCAAACAATTCAGCTGTCCTTGTGACTGGCAAGCTCACCTGCAGAACTAATTCTGCTGCTTTCCCTTGCAGCTGCGAGCTCCGGAGTGAGCTGCCTGCAGGAGACCACGGGTGGCTCGGCACCCTCAGCTCCCCAGGAGCCCAGCTGGGGCAGCCCTGGAGCCTGATCTGTCTCCCACTCAGTCTCATCCCCTGCAGTGGTGCTGTGACAAAAGCTCATTTACAGAAACGCATGAAGAGAACACTGGGGGAGTTACACTCTTAAGGGCAAGTTCATGTCTCCACTACTCAATTTACCAAATATGGATTTTACTTTTCTTTTTTTCATGTAGTCCTTAAACTTACTCTGTTTTTTTAATCTTTTACTCAGTAATTCAGGCTACAGAAGGGGGCACACAGAAATTGTGGTGGGATGAGAGTACAGTTAGCTGAGAAACTCATTAGAAGTGATGAATGTTTACATTTTCTGTGTCCATGGTTATGCTTGAATAAATAAATTTTAAAAATTCATAAAGTATTGCACTCTGAAGTAGAAGCAATAAACATATTGTATGATATTGGATATACAGTATGACCGCTGAGATTTTAATTAGTCAGCTTTTAAGTACTGCAAGGTATCTTGTGTAACTACAACCGTGTTACTTTTTGGTATATCAGACTGCAGGGGACACATAGAAGTTTTATTTACCTGAAGGGGAGTATCACCCCTCACAGCTGATTCGCCTCTGTGACAGTTCAGTGGCTGTGGGAGATGGCAGGACTTGCTCTGAAGCGGGATGCGGGCTGAAAACGGAGGTGCTTGCCGAGAACGGGAGGGGCAGCCGTGCTTATGTCGGGCGAACTGCGCTGGGCTCTGGGAGCAGGTCAGGCAGTGGGGGCTCAGGGTTGGCTCAGCGCTGAGCAGGGCACACAGTGGGGGCTCAGGGTGGGCTCGGTGTTGAGCAGGTAATGCAGCGTTGAGCAGGTCACACTGGTGGGGGCTCAGGGTGAGCTTAGTGCTGAGCAGGTCACTCAGTGCTGAGCAGGTCACGCAGTGAGGGCTCAGGGTGGGCTCAGTGTTGAGCAGGTCACACGCGGGGGCTCAGGGTGAGCTTAGTGCTGAGCAGGTCACTCAGTGCTGAGCAGGTCACACAGTGGGGGCTCAGGGTGGGCTCGGTGTTGAGAGGTCACACGGGGGGGCTCAGGGTGAGCTCAGTGCTGAGCAGGTCACTCAGTGCTGAGCAGGTCACACAGTGGGGGCTCAGGGTGGGCTCGGTGTTGAGCAGGTCACACAGTGCTGAGCAGGTCACACAGTGCTGAGCAGGTCACACAGTGGGGGCTCAGGGTGGGCGCCGTGTTGCAGCTCCATCCCGTGTGGGACACGCTTCCCTCATGCCGCCGCCGCCATCCTTGCTCCCCTCAGAGCCTGCGGTCCTGCCCTGCTAGGAGCCTTCAGTGAGGTGGCAGAGAGCACCAATCACTGTGCAGCGCGGGAGAACACTAGACCAATC
>QUSF01000086.1:900455-911558 GCA_003676055.1 Chloebia gouldiae
ATCCTCAAATGCAAAATACCAAACGTGTGTTTCTTCAAGAAATAATCACAGCTGCTGGTGGGTGTAAACAAACTATAAGAATTTAAAAAAAGAAAGAAAAAAGTGGCACACATACACAGAAAAAAGCGTTCATCATTTCCATCAAAATCCTGCCAGAGATCTTATCACTCTTGCTAAAGTAGCCTGTGCTGCCAGAACTTATGTTTCCCTTGAATTGGTGTCATAATGCCACTTCATGGTTCTTTATGAAGGACATGTTCCATGGCATGCCTATATCCCACTCCTAGGTGTGATATTTATATTCAAAATATGCATATTGGTCAAAGGTCGGGTGTCTTCCTCTGTTTGTTATTTGTTGTCAGCTCCCTCCTATTTACACCAGGAGCAGTTTACTGAAAGGTTCTGGGGTTTGGGCAAGCACACAGAGCAGGGAGAGCAGTTCTGTGCTCCTGTGTGCAGCACTCAGGTTCTGTGTAGGTGTGGTGAAACAACTTTTGGAACCATAAATGTAATCTTGATAGCACTTGCATGAAAACAGTGCTATTGTATGGTAATGAAACTGGTGTAATCAGCCTGGAGTGAAACTGGTGACTAATTCAAAGAGCAAACTTCCTGTCTGCAGCAAAAGCTCTTCTGGAGAAAAATGCCTTTTCTTCACTGCCCCGTGGCACTGTGTCACATTGCAGCCTTAACTGTGCTGCTGGCAGTGCTCAGATGCAGCAGATAGTTATCATTTGGGGTTTTCACTCTTGAATTTGTTTAATTCCTCAGTCTCCTGACCAGGAGCAAAGAGTTGTAGTGACAGTCTTCTGTCAGGCAGGGTGGAAGGAGTGCTTCCAGCTGGGGTCTCTGGGGATGAGAGGAGAGAGTTGAGAGGTGCCAAAGAGAGTTGAGAGGTGCCAAAGAAGCAGCACGTGGGTCAGCTGGTGATGGACTTTTCCTCCGTGGAACTTTTCCTCCATCCTGAAACAATCTGCCTTTGGTTGGGGGTGATGCTGTGCCACTGTGCTTGGGGCTGTTGGTAGGTATCAAGGTCTGGGGAGTTTTCCCACTCTTCAGTCTGCTGAGAAGGATACCAAAGACCAGGTTTTGGGAAGGATGGTGTCATTTCGGCTCCAAGACTGTATATGGTGCACAGAATAGCTCCTGCAGTACCCAGCAGAGTTCTGCTGCCTGGGGTCCTTGAAAGCATTCGGGTGCAAATACTGATTGTATTTGAGCATTTTAAAGTCGTTTGGGGGTAAACATATCAACGAAGGAGATAGGGATTTTTTGAGACCCGTGTTAGGCTCAGTCTGATGTCAGTAGTTTGCAGCCTCAATAGCCTCCAAATCTCTTGCAATCCTTAAACACAAAGGCATGTTTTCTGATTGTTTTACAAGGGCTGCTGCTGTTTCTGGCTGGTCAAGGCTGAAGGGATCATTGTGGCTGGCCACTGATTGTGTCACCAGCCTAGGGACTGCTTCATCTTCCAGGCCTGCAGCTGCTGGGCCGGATCAAGGTGGACCTGGGAGCAAAGCGAGTCTTGCAACACGTGGCCCTGCAGATAACCCCACCCAGCAAACAGCACCACTGAGTGATGAGCTCTGAGAACGGGCAGATAAGGCTCAGTGCTGCTGATACGGCCGGCTCTGTGAGCCATGCTCGATATTGGCAGGCAGGGCAGTCAGGAATGCCGATGTGACCCTCGGAGCGTTTGGGTGAGGGCTGGTTGTTGTCACAGGCTGTCAGGACGCAGGGCTGGGTCCCTGCGGGCTCCTCACTCCTGCTCGGGCTCCTGGGGGCCTTTCTGCAGGCCACAGTCCACAGCTGCAGCAGTGAATGGGAAATATGAACACTCCCTGGGTGGAGGTGCATTTCCATTTCTGTGCACTGCATTTTGTCTGTAATAGTTCCCTTAAGAGGACACCACTGTGCACCAGTGTAGTGACCTCCCCTGGTGGCACCCAACTGCTCCCAGCAAAAAACACCCAGACCAGTCATGGGAGAAGTATTGTCTTGTCATGTACCAGAAAAAACAGGGTAAAAACCACTTCAAACCCAAATTGGTTCTGTTTGTGCTCCATCACTTCACAAGGCTGAGGGACCTGCAGCAGACTCCCAGAGACAGGTCCTGCAGGTCGGGTGGATGGACACTGACCTGGCTGAATGGAAGCAGATCACTGTGGAATCAGGAGCTGGTCCATAGTAAGTGGGGAAGAAAACACAAGGTACTTTATTTACAATAAGCATATTTCTCAGGAGAGAGTTGAATTCCACTTGTTTGTCCCGCTTGCAAACGGCCAACAAGATGCCTGATCCCAGGAGCTGTTCCAATTAATCCTGCTAACACTGCCCTTTATTTTATTCTTGACTGCTCCAGCAGCGATGAACTTTGAGGCTCTCTCAGTATCACTGAGACAGATGTGGCATTTTAACACTGTCAGCAAGACAAAATGTCAGGATGGCCAGAGTTTCAGTTTTCCTCCTTGAAGGATTTTTGCCTGGTTTTCCCCCAGCAGCAAAGCTGTAGGCTGCTTCCCCTGCCAGTAGATCCTTTCTGGGTAATGGTGAACTAAAGTTAAAACTCGATGCACCGTCACAGATGGCATCCAGGCACAAATGTCTGTCAAAAACCAGTTTGTCAAAATCACTGAAAATTCTAATTCTGTTCTCCAGAGTGCTGACAGCAAACTTGATAGCATCAGCAAATTTTGGGTTTACACCCTGGTGTTTGAGGCACTAATACAAATACAAACCATAGACAAAGGTCTGGTATGTCTTTCAGTTTCATGGCAAACTATTGACACATCAGAAGTTTTTAAACAGGTTATTTATCTTCTAGGTGTTTTCCCAGGCTGTTTGATGAAGTGCTGTAATGTTCAGCCAGGGCTGTGGGCTCTGAGGTGACTGACTAATGCAAATAGATATCTAAGAGTCAGGTTTGATTTCAGTGTTAACAAGTGCCTTGGAACCTGTCTTTGTTCAGTAAACAACATATTTCATAGTTTACATCAGGTTGAATCCTTCTGCAAATATAAACAAATATATTCATGGAACAAGAAAGTAAACTCTGTGGCACTCATGGCTGCAGTGACTAATTAATTAAAAAGTCTTTTTATGGTTGACCGTTTAAATCAAAGCACCCAGCCCTGTAGTGCAGGGCACCTAAAGCAAGAAGAGTTTGGTGTCTGCACAGCCTGGAGAAGTGTTTGGAAGAGGTTTGGGATCCCGTGATTCCTGGGATCTGGAAGGAATGCGTCAGTTCTCTGTGTCGTGAGCTCAGTCTGCACTGTCATTGCTTAAATCATGATTTTAAGGCTCCTGTTAATCTCCCTGATGACAGATTCCCGTGCAGAGGCTGGGGCTGAGCAGGGAGGGTCCCTGTCCTTTGGGGAGGGGGCTGCCTGCTGCTGCTGACAAGCCTCCAGCAGGCTGGGCAGGCTTGGCGCACGGGCACGCGTGGGCAGCGTGCGGGCTGTGCTCGCTCTGCCGGGCTCACACCTGGCGGTACCTGCAGCTGTAAATACCCCGAGCCTGTCACCCTCGGGCCTCTCCTGCCGCGCCAGGACTGGAGGCAGGGGCAGAGCTGGGACATTTGACAAGGTGTGGCGCTGACTCGGCTCTGGCAGCTGCAGCCAGATCTCACCATTTCCTGACCAGTGAACAGAATGAATCAGTAGCAACCCAACAGAACCCCACGACTCCAGCTGCACCGAGCGTCCTTCTGCCATCCCAGGAGAACACCGAGCTCCACAGCCTGCAGCCAGCTGGGAGGGCTTGGGACGCCCCCACGGGCACTCAGCTGCGCGAGAGGCTGTCCCAGCACTCTGCTGGACGTGCCCTGTGGCTTTGGGTAGCCCTGATTGGGAAAAGGGAGCCAAAGTCCCGTGGAACATTAAAAACCTCAGTAAGTGGTAGTGTTCCTCTGCACTGTAGCTGTACCAGGAGTCTGCAAACAGCCAGCCTGTGTTCCTACTACAGTTATTTCACTTCTAAAATAGCATACTGGTAGCAAAAGTACAATTTCAAAGTAGAGTTTGGTGTAGATAAAGACCAAGACCGTTCCTCCTCCTACTTACCGTATGGAGAAGCCACTGACTGTTACAGCTCTGCCAATGACTGAGCTCACAGCACAATGAAACTGTAAATAGTGCTTAAGCGTTGACAGTATTTAAACATTTAACTCACCGAGCCTGGTGTGAGTACACTTTCTCAGCATTAGGAACTCTATTGCTTAATTAATGTTTTATGGCAGTTTTGCATATATAAAGCACTACATATGAATGCTGAGTATGATTCAGTTGTCAGTATCTGAACGTGAATTACATTTCACACAGGGTTTGGGAGAAGAAATTCCATAACATTAGGCAAAATGGCTTATGCATTCCCAGTAATTTTACATAAAATCTATTCATAGTGCCCATTGACTGAAAACAATATATGGGATTCTTTTAGTTCAACTACTTAATTCAGCAGATAACCACTGCTGCTTCATAGTTCACAGATGAGAATGTAAGGGAGCAGCTGAGGCATCCAGCTGAATTCGATTCATGACAAAGGAACGTTTCAGAGGACAGAGGGGACACTGTGCCCACAGCACAGTCAGGGGCTGCAAGTGACCACTTGGAGCTGAGCAGTAAAACCCGAGACCTGATCCTGGCCTGGGGCTGATCCTGTCCTGGGGCTGATCCTGTCCTGGGGCTGATCCTGGCCTGGAGCTGATCCTGTCCCAGAGCTGAGCCTGTCCCAGAGCTGATCCTGTCCCAGAGCTGATCCTGCCCTGGGAGCTGATCCTGTCCTGGGAACTGATCCTGTCCCAGAGCTGAGCCTGTCCCAGAGCTGATCCTGCCCTGGGAGCTGATCCTGTCCTGGGAACTGATCCTGTCCTGGGAACTGATCCTGTCCCAGAGCTGAGCCTGTCCTGGGAACTGATCCTGTCCTAGAGCTGATCCTGTCCCATAGCTGAGCCTGTCTCAGAGCTGATCCTGTCCCAGAGCTGATCCTGGCCTGGGGCTGATCCTGTCCCAGAGCTGATCCTGTCCTGGGAGCTGATCCTGGCCTGGGGCTGATCGTGTCCCAGAGCTAATCCTGCTCCTGCTCCTACCCCTGCCCTGGAGCCCGTGGGGACTCCTGCTCCTGCAGCATTTGGGATATTTGGTATTTAACCAAACCACTCTGCCAGATTTTCCCCATCCCCAGCCTGGGTCTGAGACCTCTGAGGGACAGCACCCACCCAGCTACAGCCTTGGATGGGGCAAAACTCCTGAGGCACGCTGGAGAGAGCTGAACGCTGGAGAATTAAATTGTGGTTCTCCTCAGTTATTTATATCTTGTACCTGCCTGCAAGTGATCTTTGGGGTGCAAAGGAAGGAGACAGCAAGGAATGAAGCTTCACTGTTTCTCCTGGCACAGGAACAACTGAGTTTAAGGAAGTCACATATATCTATATGTATATAAAAATATAAACCATGGTATTGTATATTTATGTACACAAATTTTGAGTATATATTTAAATATATAAATATAGATTATGTGACTTTATATGCAATACATGCTATATGTACATTTGTCTTTAATAAAACACAACTATTCCACATTAAAAACAGATCTAAAATTCTGTATTCTCTACAGTTTTTGCTGTTCTGCTCTGGGAATTACAGGCATCATTCCCCTCCACCTTACTTCCCAGGGACTCTGTGACCTGAGCCCACCACCCACAGTTCAGCCCACAGCCCGGCTGGCTGCCTCCTCCCACAAATCCTCTTTTTCTTTCTTTCTTAGATTTTCTGTTCCTGCTAAAATCGTTATTCCACTTTCCAGCTCTTCCTAAATGACTTGCAGAAGGCAGTGACAGGTTGCAATTTTAAATCCACTTAGCGGGGTTTTTCTGTGAATAATCCTGTTTGACAGGCTTTCCTGCCCTCCCTGCCTGTCATTAGGCAGGGCTGCAGGGGATGGCTTCGGCTGGGGACACAGAGAGGGGGGAATTTCAGCGACTGCAGCCGAAACAGAAACAACAGAACTGCTGTCTGGGAGCCAGCTGAAAAGCAGTTGGATTGCTTAGATAACACGAATATCTACTAATTAATGCTTGAGCTGACATTTCAGTATTGTCTTTGAGTAACTTGCTCTGTGAAAAGTTGTAATTTTATTCATATACTTTTTAACAATGATCTATTAGATATGATAAAGCTCTTTTTTGTTAGTGCTTATGTTAATGCATTCCAACAGCAGGGATGGGGCAGCCACAGCTTCTCTGGGCAACCCGTGCCAGGGCCCAGCCCTGCCAGGGAAGAATTGCTGCGCTGCCCGTCTTTGGGAACTCGGAGAGGACAGCCCAAGGCAGGGCACGGCCTGGCACGGCCCGGCAGGAGCGGTACGGAGCTCTCAGGGTCCCTCACTGCCTGCCCAGGGAGGTGCTGGGCTCTCGGGGTCCCTCAGTGCCCACCCAAGGCGAGGAGGAGCTCTGGGCAGGTGGCATCTCTGCTGAACACTCCCTGGGAGCCAGGGCTAGCGGGGACGAGCACGGGGATTTGCACTTGGTGCCACTCTGGCTCTCAAGGCCAGAGCCACGTCCATGAGTGCACAAGAGTCATTTCTCCCTCAGACCTGCCCTGCCTGTGCCCGGGCGGGCGCGTGCCCCTCAGGCAGGTGTCCCCCAGCCCCGGAGAGCCCCGAGCTGCTGCCGGGCTGTCCCTGGGCTGGGGGCAGCAGTGGCACCAGGGCTGAGGGCCTGGCTGGGCCCGCACGGGCGCCAGAGCCGCGGCTGGGGCGCGCCGGGGCCCTTCTGCCCTCCTGACTGGGGCCGTGGCCGGGGCACGGGTGCCCTGTGCCATTCCGATGGCCCTGCCCCGGGTGCCCTGTGGCATTCCGATGGCCCTGCCCCGGGTGCTCTGTGCCATTCCGATGGCCCTGCCCCGGGTGCCCCTCGGGGCGGCCCTGCCCCGGGTGCTCTGTGGCACCCCAGGGCCGGAGCTCTCCCTGGGCACCCGGAGCTCACTGCAAGCAGCAGCAGCCCCTGGAGCCGGGCATCTGCACCAGCCCCAAGCCGTGTGCCAGGAGAGATAACACCATGCAGCAGAGCTGCTGCTTGGGCACTGCCTTTCTGCTTGAAGTTTTCTTCCTCGATCTAGCCCCTGCCACTGCAGAGGTGCTGCCAAGACCGTGACATTTTATTGCCTATGGCTCCGTTGTGCCACTGCCCTTCCCAGCCTTTTCACCTAAGTGCTTTTGAGAGGAGTTTTGAGCAGCTGGAGTGAATGTGGTGAGCCCTGCAATAGCAGTGTTAGCTTTAGCCTGCCCCAACCACGCATGGCACACATTTGCACTGCTGTGTCCTTTCACGCTGAAGCAGTCTGGGAAAATTAATTTCTTTTGCTTCTTATTGATTCGTTTGAAAGGTTTTTACTTACCCTGTGCTCTGTAAGAGATATAAAGCCAATCATTTTGAAAAACTAATGGGATTTTCCAAATTGTAACAGACACATTTGTTGCCATCCTATTTAAGAACAATTTGCCTCACATCAAATTGTCCAAGTAATCGGTGCATGCAGCACATTCACTTGGAGATGTTTATTATTCTGGAGGGGAGAGAGGGAAATAAAAAAATATAACCTCCTGTTGCCTCTTAATTGCTCATTTCCTGCTGGAGACAGCAAATGCCATTTGGCTGCTGTAGGAGAGATAAATGGGTGGGCCGGGTTCTGCCTGCACCGAGGAGCCAGAGCTTTGTTCATTTGTACAGAACCAAGTGGAAAAATAATCATTAGGAAAGCAAGCCAGAGGTAGCATTACTTTCTTAATCAAGGAATAAATGCATATTATTTCCTCTTAATGCATTAACGTTCCAGAGGCACCTATGGTGGCACTAATTGATTCAATTCCCCTGTGTTGCTGCTGAGCACAAAAAGCTGTGTTAGATCCAGTGATACCGTGGAATTGTGGAGAACCCTGAGCTGGAAGGGACCCAAAGGGATCACAGGTCCAGCTGCTGGTTGCCTGTGGGGGGGACCCTCTGTGTGGGGGTGGCTGGCGTGGTGCTCTCTGGCAGGACAGCTCAAACAGCCTACGTGCAGCCTCTGAACATTTTTAGCACAGCAATGCCATGAGTGTATTTTTGTTTGTGTTATAAAATCTCTGCCTTTAATTTGAGTCTGGAATGGGTTTTAGTTCAGTTATATTTAAAAATGAAAAGAACAAGACTCCACAAACAAGCTGCTGCTCCTCACTGAGAACTGGTAGTCAGGGAATCAAAAACGAGGGTCCAGTTTTAAACAACATTCAATACCCTGAACTAAGGAGCTTAACCTGCTGAGTTTAACAGAAAGATCATTACAGTAATTAGATTACAGCTTACACCTGTAAGGGAAACATGAGAGGCTTCAGGTGTGCCTGAGCTGGCAGACAGGTGTGAGTTAGGACACAGTGACAGCAGGCTGGAGCTCCAGAGTGGGGCAAATTTCACCAGCCAAGATAACCCAGCACAGAACAGTTTCCTGAAAACTGGAAGGAACCTCCTGTCCCTCCTGGGTTTGTGACACCAGAGAGTTTTTCCTTGCAGGAGCTGCAGCAGGAGGGCAGGGATGCACTGGAGAAGTGCTCTGGTTCATGGTAGGGAGAAGATCAGACTGAAAACCCTCATTGATTTCTTCTGGGTTTGGATTCCTTGAGTGTAAACTTAGAGTCTGCAGCAGGCAGAAGTGCAGCCCAGGGTGCCTGGGCTAGCACAGCAGAAGTGATAAACCCAGCCATTGCTGCTCAGTGTCTCGCTATCTCTTTGTTGCAGAGATAAGGCACTGAACAGCCCCATCCTGGCGGGCAGGGCTCATCAGCCTTGCTCCATCTTGTGCGAGAGGTGATGAATCACATCCTGGGCCAGGAGGGGAGAAAGCATGATTGAACCAGCAACAAATCCTCGAGGTACTGAGGCAGAAGAGACACTGAAATCCAAGGAATGTCTGAGCACCAGCCTGGTTTGTGTTGCTTAAAGCTCATCCAGTCCCAGCCCCTGCCATGGGCATGAACACCTTCCACTGTCCCAAGCTGCTCTAAGCCCTGTCCAGGTGGCCTTGGACACTGCCAGGGATCCAGGGGCAGCCACAGCTGCTCTGGGCACCTGTGCCAGGCCTACCCACCCTCCCAGGGAACAATTCCTGCCCAGTATCCCGTCTATCCCTGCCCTCTGGCAGTGGAAGCCATTCCCTGTGTCCTGTCCCTCCATCCCATGTCCCAAGGGGCTCTGAAGGCACTGGAATGGGCTCAGAGGTGTCCCTGGAACCTTCCGGGGGCTCAGGCAGCACAGAAGGTGAGGGCGGTGAGGGACGGATGGCTCTGGGCAGACCCGCTGCACTGTCCCCAGCCCCACGGTCCCTGTCCCGCCGCGCGTGGGGCCCCCAGCAGCATCCCCCCTCCCACCCCGAGCATCCCCGTGTTCCGTTCCGACCCGTTCCCGTCTCTCCCATTCCTGTTCCCGTTCTCAGCCCGTTCCCATCCCTTTCCTAGCCCGTTCCCGCTCCCGCCCCGCCGCTCCCGGCCGGGCAGGAGCTGCGGACGCCGCGGGCGCCACCTGCTGCTGCCGGGGCCGGCGGGAGCGGGGCCGGTGCCGCCCGCCCGGCCACGGCGCTTGGGGCTAAGCCCTGGGCAGAGCGCCTCCCACTCCCCCGGGACCCCTCCTCGCGTCCCACGGGGCGGGGGCAGCCGGGTGACTTCAAAACGAACTCCCAAAGCCGGGGGTCCTTTCCCAGTCCCGCACGCCCGTAGCATTCATTGCTTCACGCTGAGAATTTCGCCCTAAGTGGCAGGACGCGGCCAGGGCAGAGCGTTCTGCGTGTCTTCACCGCGCCTGGCTGCTGCCACGAGCAGAGTCCCTGCAGGAGTCACTGACCCCGCTGGGCTTGGGGGGCGCCGGGGGCACTGCTCCGCTCCGGCCGTGGGTCCACAGCCCTGGGCACCGTGCCCCTGTCCTGAGCGGAGAGACCCCCACGGGGCGCGTCCCCACGGGCGGCACCCCCTGGGCTGCCCTGGCTCCGTGCAGGGGAGGTGGGAAGGACGGGAGCGGGGGTTTGCTGGGCTTTGGGAAGGATGGGAGCGGGGGTTTGGTGGGCTTTGGGAAGGATGGGAGCGGGGATTTGGTGGGCTTTGGGAAGGATGGGAGCGGGGCCGGCCGAGGGGCAGCAGAGCCGTGGGGACGCGGAGCTGCCAGCATGGCGCTGAACCAACAGCCTGGCCAATGCCAGGGCCCGCAGAGCCACCTGCGGGCGCAGGGATCCATCGGGAGCTGTCCTGCTCCATCCCCGCGGGCCCCTGGGCACAGCCCTCGCCCTCGCGTGTCTGTGCAGGATGTGACAAGCACAGCTTCGGCTGCCGGCTGATCTTTCTCCCCCCACGCCACGCGTGCAGTCCTCGGAGCCCGGCCGCTGCTGCCTCGCCGTGGCTCTTCGCCAAACCTTACTCACCGCACGCTACAAGACTTTTATATTTAGCCGGTGCAGAGACAATATCACCAGCTTAAAAATAGGTATAAATGAGGCTGCGGCTCTCATGAACGGCTCCGGAGTGCACAGGAGGGGCCGTGGCCGTGGGCAGCCACCGGGCAGGGCAGCGTGGTGTGGCACCCAGCTGCACGGACCGCTGCCCCCACCAAGGCCAAAGCCTCCTGTGCCCTCGCACATCTGGGGTGGCACCGAGCCTTGCTGGGTGCTGGGGATCTGCACGGCCGCCCGCTGGGAAGGGAGCCCCATCTCCCCACGAGCTCCTTTCGGGTCCTGGCCGGCTGTCGGGGCCCGGAGCCCCGGGGCCACCCGAGCGCCCGGCGGAGCCTGCGCCGCGCTGTCACCATGGAGATGCCGGCAGCTCCGCTCCGTCCTTCGGGGAAATGCAGAGGAACGAAAGGCTGCTCTGCAGCAAAATTATCAGCAGTAATTGTTATTTCTGTTTAAATTACTATTTTCATTCTTCTTGTTCTTTGTAGATACTGGATATCCATCCCAGTGCTGCTCTGACCGGGCTGGGCAGGAGCCCTGCTCTGCCCTACACACACCCACGGAGCTGGGGCTGCTCCCCATGCTGTAGCATGGCACATGGGCAGCCTGTGCCAGGGACAAACTCACCTCAGCTGTGCCT
>QUSF01000086.1:915730-929453 GCA_003676055.1 Chloebia gouldiae
CCTCCGGGCAGGGCAGCGCAGCCCCTCCGGGCAGCGCAGCCCCTCCGGGCAGCGCAGCCCCTCCGGGCAGGGCAGCCCCTCCGGGCAGGGCAGCCCCTCCGGGCAGGGCAGCGCGGCTCCCCCATCCTGCGCTGCCTCCTGGGCACGCTCCGGGGCCGCCCTTGGTCCGCCTGGGACAGCCTTTGGCCCGCCTGGGAGCGCCCCTGGCCCGCCTGGGACCGCCCCTGGCCCGCCTGGGAGCAGCGGGGCTCGGGGCCGCGCTGGGCGCTGCCGGAGCGCGGCCGCGGAGGGGAAGGGCGGCGGAGGGGAAGGGAAGGGCGGCGGAGGGGAAGGGCGGCGGAGGGGAAGGGCGGCGGAGGGGAAGGGCGGCGGAGGGGAAGGGCCGCGGAGGGGAGGGGCGGCGGAGGGGAAGGGCGGCGGAGGGGAAGGGCGGCGGAGGGGAAGGGCCGCGGAGGGGAAGGGCGGCGGAGGGGAAGGGCGGCGGAGGGGAGGGGCGGCGGAGGGGAGGGGCGGCGGAGGGGAAGGGCCGCGGAGGGGAAGGGCCGCGGAGGGGAAGGGCCGCGGGCAGCGCCCCAGGGCTGCCGGCCGGGAGCGGGCAGGGACCGTGCGGGCAGCTCCCCCGCCGCCCCTCCGCTCCTCCCTGCTCCTTTGCCAGAGGCTGTGGAGGGCTTTGCCCAACGCTTCTGTCGCCTGTGCGGTGGCAGGAGCCATCACGAGCGTCGCTGCTCATGCTGCGGACGCAGGAGAGTCAGGGGCTGTGCTGGTGCCCGGGGTTTGGGAGCACGGCAGGGCTGTCTGCCCACCTCCGGCCTTGTGGCCTCATCCCGGAGCTGCTGGTCATGAGCAGAGTCCCTGCTCCCACAGGATGGAGCTCCTCTGCCCACCACGAGCTCCTGGAGCTGAGCTGCAGCAGCTGCAGCTCACACACACCGGGCTGGAGCTGGCGGCCTCTTGGCACCCTTGGCATCCACACATCAGGATGGGCTGATGTGGTTTTTGGATCGTTCTTTTAATGGTCACTTGGCAGCAAGAGAAATGTATTCGATTTGTCAGGGAAGGTTTCTCTTGCAGTTAAGTGGCTTTCACAGACAGCGGATGCAGTTAGTGCTTCTGACTCAGTGCTTTGCTGCTCCACACTTCCCACATGGCTTGGGGTACCCCCACCATTCCTTGCCACTCTTCTGTCCTGCTGGCACCATCCCCTGAGCCCAGGGGGCAGCTGGGGGAGAAGCAGATCCTAAAGGCACCGAGGCTCAGATACAGCAGTGACCAGAGGGACTGAAACACTTGTGGTGGCTTTGGTGACCCTCAGGGGGCAGGGAGAGCCCAGCTGGGCTCAGGGCATCCTGCAGAAGAAAATGGCAGTGCCAGAGCCTCATGCCCTCTCAGAGGTGTCACTGCCACCTGCCCAAAAAGCACCTCATTCCACTGGATACATGTGAGCAGCTCTACGGGTTTGGAGTCGACGAAAATGAGCACCACGCTTTAATCCCATTCAAAGCAGAGACCTTGTAAACCACTGGAGCCTGACACACCTCTCCAGGGGTTATGTAAAGTAACTGTTCACAGCACGAGCTGACAAATATCATGTACAGTATCGAATAATTAGATGGCACTGAAATATGACTCATTTTCAGTGACTCCATGTGGCTGCTTCTACCCTTACAATGACTGGGAAAGAAGAGCAGGAGCCTCTGGAGAGCCCCAGGCTGGCGTGTCCCTGTTCCCATGGTGGCTCTGGGGCACACAGCCCTGCCCAGCCCCAGGGAAAGCCGAGCTGGGGCTGGGGCTGCAGCCAGCCTCACAGCCCTGCTGCGAGAAGAGGGGAGCTGGGCTGCTGCTGGAAGCACCCTGCCTCCAAAATCCATCTGGAAACTCCCTGCCCCGGCAGGGCTCCTCAGGGCGGCCTCTGCTCCTGCCTTGGCACCTGCAGAGTTCAGCCGTGCTCTGGAGGTGCTGCCAGCAGGGCAGTCGCAGCACGCTGTGCAGCCTGGCTGCGCGCTCGCAGGCTGCAGCAGGCAGGGCCGGCGCTGGGGCTGCATTTCACAGCCTGCAGATTGCTCCTGGGCCTTGCTGTGCACATCCTGTCGTGGGTTAACTGCAGTTTATCTCAGTCTGAGAGGCAAATTCTTCTGTTTGCTATTTTAAACAATTCGGCCAAAGAGGCAAAGCAAAGTCCAGAATGCAACCCCTCAACTCTTGGTGTTGGATGCTGATGGGGACACCAGGGCAGAATGGCTCTGGCTCTTCTTTCCTTCTGGAGGTTTCCCACCAGTGGGAACTCACTGATGCTTCTGGATCCTGAGTCTTGTGGGTACAGGGTCTTCACAGCAAGGGACAAAGACCCCATTTCTGCACTGCCTGGGCATTGTGTTTTCTGCCTGCCACCTTCTACAGGAAAGTATCAGGAATTTGTGTAAATCTTAGATTTTAGGGATATGTGCACACACATAGTTACACACACACCCCTTAGATCCATCTGTGTGTAGCTGATGGTGTATTTTTAGATGTGGTGTAAGCTGATCCTGTTCATGAGCTCTGGTCAGTGTGAATTGAGCAAGAAAAGGAACTACTGGAATTTGTGCTTCTGTACATTCAATAGAGGGGATTAATATCAGAGGGTTTCCTTTGGAATCCTGTCCTGACTGAGGGCAAAAGCAGGCGAAGGCCAGGGCCCGCTGTGGTGCCGGCCTGTGCCACAGCAGGAGCTCGCAGTGGTTTAGGAGACGCTCCTGGCTGACCTGCCCCAGAGTGCCGAGCTGCTGCAGGGATTGCCTCTATTTTGGGTGCAGGTAACTATACTTAGGGCTGAGTCATCCCTCCCAGTATCGCTTACAGGAGCGCTTTAATGAGCACAGCCGGTGGCCAGAGCCGGTGGCGAGGGCTCGGGGCCGCGCTGGAGCCTCTGTGGCGGTGGCAGCAGCCGCGGGTGGCTCGGGCACAGCCCCAGCCCTGCCCCAGCCCCGGGCACAGCCCCAGCCCTGCCCTGCCCCTGCCCCAGCCCTGCCCTTGTCCCCGGCTGAGCCCGGTGGGGCGCAGGGGGTGAATTGCAGCTGGCAGCTGCGGGGTGCTGCCGCTGCCCAGCTCTATCCCTGCTGTGGGCAGGGCACCCAGGAGCCCACAGGGGTTCTAAAGGCAACGTCCCTCTGTGGAGCCATTCCTTGATGTCACCATCAAGGTGACAAGCTCTCTGGCAAGCTACAGAGAGATGCTAAATCCAGCCAAAAATTCAGCTCTGCTTCCCTACGTACATGCAGTAAGGGCAGCTGCCATCCCCCATTTCCTGGGGAATGGGACTCGCTGGGCTCACTGGTGTTTAACCTCTCAGCTTCAGCAGCCTGGTGCTGACCCCGGAGCCAGAGCAGCTTTCAGAGCACGCAGGCAGGAGCGTGCCCAGGGGCTGTGGCAGTGCTGGATCCCGCTGCTGTGGCACCAGCCCTGCCAGCACGCAGCACCGAGAAATGTTTTCCTTTGCAGATTTATCCCCATGCAGAAAGGAAGGGTAGAAAACATTTTCGTTGAATCACAGCCAAAGAGACAAGTCAGCTCCTCCATCTGCTCCCTGTGAGGGTTTGGCTGTGGATTTGCCTCTGTGGGTCTCTCTGGACCTGCTCGCCCTGTCTTCTACAGGACACCAGGACACCTGACATACAGGACACTGTGGAACAGGTTTCTTCTCATTTTTCACTGTTCTCAGCTGTCTCAATCGAGTGACACTTTGTCCAGAGTCTGAAGGAGATTAAATAAGCCAGAAACAAAGGAATATCTTGGTGAAAAGCTGTTCTGATGGTAGTGAGAGATGGCTTGAAAACCCAGAGTTTTATTCTGAGTACAGTCCCCCAAGTAATATCTGAATATTGGCATAATTTGTTTTTAAAAGTGTTTAACTTTATTTTTAGTATGTTAATGTCAAGGTGAATGACAGATTTTCAATCTTCCCTTGGCTCCTCCTGCTCCATGCTCTAAGCTTAAATCTCCCCTCCACACCCTCCGAGGGACCAGGAGCCCCTCCATGGGAGAGGAGGAGGAAGAGGAGGAGGAGGAGGAGGAGGGTAATGCACCCTCCGAGGCCAGGAGGTGACTGAAGGGGCGGTGATGGGAAGGGGTGACCAGAGGTGGTGGGATGGGGGTGGTCGAGGTGATGAGACTGGGAGGGCAGGGGGAGGAAGCAAATCTCCCAACTCCCGCCCTTCCCCAAAGGACTTTGTTTTAAAACAAGTAGTCTTTTAAAAATCTAGGGCAAGTCAGCCTTCTGCCAAAATTAGTCTTTGTGCAGGAGCATGAGAAGGAATTTTAATGGGTAGCTGTTATGTGGGGATGAGGGGAATGACTGCTTTTACTATCTAAATGCTGTTTAAATAAGGCTGTAACATCAAACAGCTTTGCCACGCTCGCAGCTCTGTTTTACAGGAAGCATCACTGCCACCGCTCACAAATACACAAGAATGTTAAACAACAACTTTTTATTTGTGCCAAACGTGTCCTGACACATTGCTGAGGAGGAGGAGAGCTGCAGTGCCAAGGGAGCTCGGGCAGCACCCAGGCCCTGCTTCCCTCTGGCCTGGCTGCTGTTCCTGCATTGGAAACTGCTACAAACCCTGCAAGGCCATTTTCCCTCTTGGATTGGCCCAATTGCAGCCAAGAGGAGCAGGGAGAGGAGAAACCCATCCTGCTGCACCCATCTGGGTCCTGGGGCCCTGTACAGAGCCCACAGTAGGGATGGGGATAGGGATGGGCCAGTAATACCAAACAAATAAATTATTTGTCCTCTACAGTGGAAAGCTTTATTATCTTCAATGTATGACTGAACTACTCAGGTGTTGTTACTGAGGATATATAAAACTCAATAGTCCGCTAAGAATTTAACTTCTGTGGAGTTTTAAAAGTACACTTTAATTCTGAAACATAATATTTGGTATGGAAACTGTGTTATAATCCCCAAGAGCTTCTCCCACCTGGGTCTCAGAGAGACCAAGCGAGCAAATCCTCATCTGTTGGTCCCAAGGCTGTGCCCCGAGCCTCTGGCATGTGCATTTGGGATGCTTGGCTGCGTGCAGGAGCATCCCTTCCCCTCCTCTGCCAGTCCCTGGGGTCTGTTTGGGTGGTACCAAGGCTGGGTGCCTCTGCACAGCTCCTCTACACCTCTGCCTGGCCCCAGCCCCTGACACTGTCCCAGCACACTGAGCCAGCCCTGGCTCCACGGCCGGGTCACTTCTCAGTCACTGTTTTGGATAAAAATCAGTTCCTCACAAAAGACCATTATTCGCAGTGGAAGGAAGGGCATTTGTGACCAAGCAGCCTGGCTTCCACGGGGAAATCTCTGCCAGTACATGCCTGAATGCCAGCACAGCACGGGGCACAGCCCTGCCACCCACCCGGACCCAGCCTGGCCCTGGGCATTCCAGGGCAGGGGCAGCCACAGCCTCCTGAGAAACCCGTGCCAGGCTTATACCACCCTCTTCAGAGAAGTTAGGACCTGGTTTTGGTTAAGAATTGAGCCACAGAAAGGATCTCAGCCTGAGGGGAAGGTCCCTGGGAGTAACAGGGTTTGATGGATTTCAGTCTGCCCCAGGTCACTGCCCCAGCTCAGGGAGGAGGGTGTGGGGCAGATCCTGCTGCTGCTGCGTGGAGTAGCCATAAACCAAAGGAAGGAGTCTTCTATGAATTATTAACATAAACAGCTCTGCTGTTCCTTGGCTGTAGGGGAATGCCAGGAAGGGTAAGTGGTGTTTCCAGCACTCTGAATGAGCAGATTTTCTGATCATCACTCAGGGATGCAAGGGTGCTCCCACAGGCAGGCAGCAGTCCCTCGGGACCCTGGGAATGGGCTTCCTGCTGGGAGGCTCTGCCTGGCTCTCCTGTGGGATCTCCAGCTTGCACTGGGGCTGCAGGATGCAGGGCTGGTGGCTGTGGCAGGCTGTGGGCCACTCCCAGAGGGGTACCCCCGTTCCCCAGGGAGCACAGTGTGGGGCTGTGTGCCCCAGGGGACAGCCAGCACCTCACTGTCCTCTCGGTGTCTCACGGGCACTGCTGCTGCTGGTGGCACCCACAGCCAGATGCCACAGAGCCGAGCAGCCCCAGGTGTTCTGTGGATGGCACAGACACAGCCCAGCCCCGGGGGCTCCTGTGATGGTTTGGAGAGCCCCCAGAGGTTTGGGTAACCCCCCAGGATGTGATGGTTTGGGTAGCCCCCAGAGGTTGGGAAACCCCTCCGGATGTGTCCCCAGGGCTCTCTGGGCACTGCCCAGCTCCAGCCCTGCCCGAGCTCGGCTCCATCCCAGCGCCGTTCCCAGCAGCTCCCTGCGGAGCCAGGGCCCGATGCTGCCAGCAGAAACCCGAGCTGCACAGTGTGAAAACCCCAGTTATTTAATTATTTACCTCTTTCACCCGCTGCCTCTTGCCACAGGCTGGGATTTGCTTTCCAAACGCTGTAAATTAAAGTTTATAAACAAATATCCCCCAGGTCCGTGCGCTGCCTCACCTCGGCCAGGGTCACAAACTGCCTTTGCCCACTTGGGCCAGGGCTAAAGAAAGCCTTTGTCATTGGATTCAATGGTCTTGGAGGCCTTTTCCAACATAAATTATTCCATGATTTTGTGGAACCAGAGATAAATGCACAGTCAGCTCAGATACCAAATCTGGTGTTCACACACTGCTTGAGTCTGCTTGTGTCAAACACAACCAGCCAGAGCAGGGCCCTGTCTTGGAGCATTTGAAGGTTTATGTGCTAGGGAAGACGAGGTCTTTGGGCCTCAGCAGGTTTTGGAATGGAGAGGAAATTTTGGAAAGGCATGGAACAGCATGATTTGTTGAAGATGGAATTCATTTACTGATAAGAAAATATAATTTTAATGGAATAATATTAATGGGTAGCTGAACCATTTCCATGAAGGGCAAAGATAAATGAAGAGGAAGAAAATGAAGAGAAAGGTATGTAAATCTTAAATCAGGTGAAATCAGTGAAGTCCCGATACATCCCACATCCATCCCACAGGATGAGGAGGGAACAGAAGGAAACTGCTCATGGTGCGAAGCTGGGCAGCTGCAGGCAGCCAGAGGAGACAGTGGCATGGAAATAGGGCCCAGCATAAAACCTGAAATACCTACATGGCAGGGAGGGCACGGCTAACAGAGGGGTTCCACGCTTTAGTGGGGTTTGAAACGTTAAGCTGCTTGGGAAGGAACAGTCCCTCATCCTCCAAGGAAAGCGAGGCACAGCCATTGCCAGAGGGGAAAAGGCACTTTCTGCAGGACACATTTAGCTCTCATCTGTACAGAGAGGGGGGCTGAGAGCACGTTCATCTCTGGCTGAATTCTGGGAATGAGAGAAGGCTTGGAGAGGGTGGGAATGGGGCAGCAAGTCAGCCTGCTGCCTCTGGAACTGCACAGGTGTGACCCTTGTTTGTGCCTCCTGCAGGCACGCTGACCCCAAACATCACAGAGTCATGGAATGGTTTGGGTTGGAACAGACCTCAAATCCCACCCAGTGCCACCCCTGCCATGGCAGGGACACCTCCCACTGTCCCAGTGTCCAGCCTGGCCTTGGGCACTGCCAGGGATCCAGGGGCAGCCCCAGCTTCTCTGGGCACCTGTGCCAGGCCTGCCCACCCTCCCAGGGAACACTTTCTTCTAATATCTGATCTCTGTGTACCTTCCCTCAGCCTAAAGCCATTCCCCCTTGTTCTGCCACCACATCTCCACATGCCTCCTTTGTTGTTGAAGGCTAAGCATCACTCATTTATTTATTCACTTATTTTTATTCCCATTTGGTGCCTGCTTCCTCTCAAGGTTTTAAATTGCATATATTTTGCAAGCCTTTTATTACCTATTTTTAAAGACATATCACTGCCGGAAGAATCTCCTGGAAGCATGAATTAACAACACAAAAGGCAGAAGGAGTGTTTCATAATGCTACTGGGGCGGCTCCAACACGAGTTGCTCAGTGCAGTGGTGCAGCACCAGCAACGCTGGGGCCGCACTTTTGCTGCCACTAAAATAGTTGCAACTTCAAACCCAAATATATTTTTGTTCATTAAAATTATAGACAAATAGGAGGATTTTTTACTCTTTAATTAAAGCAGCTACATAATCTGAGCGTAAATAAAAGGTAGCACTGTCCCTGCAGATGTTGCAGTCAGGTTTCAGTAGTGTTTACAAAAAAATTGAACTTAACAATATTAAAATCACAGCACACCAGAAAAATAAGCATTTTCACATCTGCCCTTGGAACACACAGTAGTTCACAGCCACATGCCTTCAGAGCATTTGAAACGGCTGTGCCATGCAGTCGGGCTCCAGGCAGCCCCAGGAGTGCCCCATGTCCCTCCTCACCCAAAAGAGGAGGGGGCCAGGCCAGGGGAGCTTCCCGTGGCCCTGCTGGGGCTCGCCCAGCCCGGTGCCAGGGCTGGGCTCTGGGGCCTCGCTGCGGAGCCACAGCCCAGCGTGCGCCTGGGGCTGCAGAGCAGAGGATGCCCCACAGCCCTGGCACGGGGCTGGCAGCCACCAGAGCAGCCCTGCAGCCCCAGCCCCTGGCACCACCAGCACACCAGGGCGCCCTGCTGCCGAAGGCAGGGCCAGGAGCTGCTCGGACCCTGCTCGGGAGCTCATTCATTCCGTGTTACATCAACGGGCTTACAGCGAGAAAGTCCCTGTGTGCAAATGTACAAACTGACAGCAGTCCACATGTGGGTCTCATGCTGACTTCAAATTGTGTTAACGACATGGAAGAGTTACTGGGCATGAATAGGAAGGAACATTAACCCATGAGCTGCAGGAAGCAAATACAGCTCATGAATGAGAATTGCTGTTAGCGTGGATCTGGCAAATGTTAAGCTCTAAATAACTGTTTACTTCAAACTTTGTGGTGTCTTAAGAGAATGATTTGTAGTTAGAAGATTCCCAAGCATGCCCAGGGGGAAAGCAGGTTACAAGCATGACCACAAAATCACAACAGGTTTAATCTCATTTGCTAGTCAAAGATTGCACAGCATGAGGGAAGGTGGAACTTCTAGTGGTCACAGTAGAGAGATAATGAGCTGGATCTTGTCCCTAGTAATCACAACCCATCGTTGCCAGTGATTATTAATTACCAGCCCAAAGGCTGGAGCTGCAGTTGCATTCTCCTCACATATTGGACGGATTAGAAATTCCACGTGAGTGGCTCAGGGAAAGGCCTCTTCAACTTCACCCAGCCCTGAGGCTGGTGGATAATCACAGGGATCACCTGGGCCCCTGATGCTGGTGGGCTGATTGCCTTTCATAAATTCATCCCAGAAAGGCTCAGTTTGGGGCTGGGCTCGGGCAGTTCCCTGGAGCTCCAGCCCTCGCCCTGCCTGTGGATCTGCTGGGTGCCCGGTCCCTGGCGCTCTCAGGTGGGACACCCAACCCGTGGTTCTGGCGCGATCCGGGTAAGGAGGAGGTGAGGGAGCAGACAGACACCTGGTGGGATTTTGCAAGGGCTCCAAGTGCCCCGTGCCGAACGCAGCGAGGCTGGCAGAGCGAGCGGGAGCTGCGGGGCTGTGGCAGCTGGGAGCGCCGCAGGTCCCAGAGCGAGGTGTCCCCTCCGCCGGCGGAGCTGCGGGGCGCGTGGAGCCGCGGCTGGGGAGCGGCAGGGCCCGCCGAGCCGAGCCGAGCCGTGCCGAGCCGTGCTGAGCCGAGCCGTGCTGAGCCGAGCCGAGCTGAGCCCGGCCCCGTGGCACCAGCCGGCTCCTGCCCGCTCCCTCCGGCCAGCCCAGCGCCCAGCGAGCCCCGCAGGGAGCTCGGGGAGGCTCTGGGGGCTCGGGGCCAGCCGCAAGCTGGCCAGCGCGGCTCTCCTGGCCTGGCTGTCCCCCGGCTCTGTCCCCGGCTCTGTCCCCGGCACGGCTCGGCCCGGCCCCGCTTGGGTCCGCCCGACCCCCCCCCCCCCCTCCCCGGCTCTGTCCCGCTGTCCCCCGGCTTTGTCCTGCTGTCCCCAGTTTTGTCCCCGGCTCTGTCCCCCGGCTCTGTCCCGCTGTCCCCTCGGAGTCAGCACAGACCACGGCGCACACAGACTGCGGAGGCTGCGCTGAGCCCGGCCCGGGGCTGCTCTGCACAGGGACCTCTGTTCAAACGTGAATTAGGGGAACATTTCATTTCCTAACTGAACGCGAGAAACTGACCACAAGACATTCGGAAAAGAACAAGATTTTTCAACACAGAGAAGCAGATTCAAAGAATATCCTATTTTTATGCTCCCTCTCCGTGTAATTCATCTGCCATTCCAAACAAGACGTGCCTCAGCTGAATGAAGCCTCAAATAATCACATAAGAGGAGAAGTAATTTATTGTGAATCCGGCTCTTTCTGTGGTATATAAATAGTCGGTGCTGTTCCACAGGCTTTGTCAGTCAGGATTAATTAGCAATTGACCCTTGCTTGAGATTTCTTCACTACTTCTACATTTTTCGTAGGGCTAAATGAGCTCTCCACATTGCTTTAAGAGGCTTCCTAAGCTGGAGCTTCATTTACCTCTAGGCTATAAATCAGTAGTTTAATTTATTGCTAGGTTACATATCAGCAGTGAATAGTCAGGGTGGAATTGAGTTTATTATAAAGGTGTTCTGTTAGAAGACACAGTATTACACTGATTGAAACATGCTCTTCAATTTTCCATTAATGCCCAATTCTGAATATGACCACAGAGAACCACACTTTACAAACTTTACATTTAGCATCCTAATAAATAAGTTCAATAAATAGGGACTCTGCAGAGGAAGCCGTACATACAAACAGAAGCTGCTTAACAATGTCATCAAAAAAAACCTACAGCTACTCTCATTTGTAACCAATCACTGGAATTGGTAAGTAAAATATAAATATTTTATGATGCAGACCAGAGAAACAAAGATGTGTTAAAAATCACCCTTAGGATTACATCGCACTTAATTTTGTACACTAAATTCATTATTCAGAGCATGCTTTTATACTGCTTTTAACACAAAATATTTTCAAGTACATTTATTAAAAACATGAGAAATGAGTGAGACTGCCCATGTAGAATTTCATCTGTGCCTGATCACTAGCTCTTGCGTTACACAATGTTGCAGTCTGGCTAATTTTGGATGAACTATTCCACATTTGGAGAAGATCTATAGTAAAAGGCCAGATTTAGTCTGTAGTATATTGCAACATCTTGTTAATGCAGTAATTTGTTTGTCAAAGTACAAAAAAATTAATTCCCCCCAATTATTGTTATATATATATAATATATATATTATCCATTTGAATAGTCACTGTTCCTGGGACGCGACCCGTGTTACGTTCTGCAGGAGCAGAACCTTGCTGGCAGCCCAGGCAGGCACGTGGAGCACGTGTTCCCTGCTGGCCCCAAGGCTCAGCTGTCCCAGCACGCCCATCTCGGGTTCCGCGCGGTGCCAGCGCTCCCCGGCCAGCCAGGCCAGCCGGGCCCGTCCCTGCGGCTGCCACGGCCACCGGAGCGAGCCCCGGGAGCCGTGACCCCGCACGGCCCCGCTGCCCGCGCCCGGGGCCCAGGGGCCAGGCACCACGGAGCCCTGGCTCTCCATGAACAACCACCGCAATCCCAAAGCACAACCATGCACACACCAGCAAAGCCTACCTTGAGTAAAACACCGGCACTGAAAGAGGACTGAACCATAAATGCCACCAAACTATCAAGTAATTATCAGCACTAGAAGTAGATAAAAAAAAAAAACAACCTGAAAATGGCAACTGCATCATGACTTTGATTTAAATCCTTGCGTACAACAGCGAGTGAGCAGAAAGCCTGGTCTATGACTGAGCCTCAGAAGACAAGATTCTGCTCTTATTTTTATTTCCTATTTTTAAAGACAGGCTGACTGAGAACATTTTCAAACGTGGGAGACTAAGTCATTAAACCAGATGCACTTGGATTGCTCTCCTCCTTTAGGGAATTTACTTCATTTTACTTTATCTGACAGAAGTCAGAAAAAAATGAAACTACTGAAGGAAAGCTGAATTTTGACACATTATTTTCTATTAAAATTCTTCCACTGACTTAGTTAAGCTTTTCCTAAGACCAGAAAATGAGGCTTTATCTAAAAAAGATTTTGAGACTGGTAGATTTCCCTCACACAATTGTAAGCCCTACAGTCTCCTACTGCCTCAAAGCGGAGGATTTTTTTCAAACCGTTCCCAAATCTTCTGCATTCGTTCACAAACTGGTATCTCCGTTCTGTTTATACTCTGATAAAATATTGAGAGTCATGTCCTCGCTTTTGGACTGCACATTGTGTTCGCTCCTTCTGGATGATTTCCTGGTGGCCCTGGAAAGGCGCCTTCGGAAGGTGTCACCTGCCAGGAAGTAAAGGATGGGGTCAACGCAGCTGTTGAGGCTGGCCAGGCCCCTCGTCACTTGGTAAGTGGCATAAACCTTATCGTTGAAGGCACACATATCTGGGGTTTGAAAATCCACCCTGGCCCTTAGGTTTAAGGTCTTCATCACGTGGAAGGGAAGGTAAGACACTGCAAAGACCGTCAACACAATAATGACCAGGTAAATGGATTTTCTCCTGAGAGGAGTATTGTCCAAATCCTTGTAAATCAAAGCTTTCACGATGAGCCCGTAGCAACCAAGAATCACTATGAAGGGGATGCAGAACATCAGCACGGTGGTGCACATGCTATAAATGAAGTAACTTCTCAGGTAATCATCAGCCGTTGTGTCGTAGCACGTTGTGGTTTTATTTTTCCTTATCCCGGTTCCCGAGTAGAAGAGTATTGGAGAAATCGCGGCCACCACAAGGACCCAGACCAGGCTGCTGATGTACACCGCGTTCTTCTTCTTCAGCCTCCCCAGCGACTTCAAGGGGTGCACCACTCCCGTGTACCTGTGCACGCTTATGCAGGTCAGAAACAGGATACTGCCGTACAGGTTCACGTGGAAGATGAACCTCTGCAGCTTGCACATGACATCTCCGAAGATCCAGTCTGTTTTGTTGAAGTAGTAAAAGATGAGGGCGGGCAGAGTCAAAACATACAAGAAATCGGCTAGTGCCAAGTTGAACATGTAAACCGAGATGCCGCTCCAAGGCCTCATGTGGAAGACAAACATCCAGATTGCCACGCTGTTGCCCAAAAACCCAGTGATGAAGACCAGAATGTAGACGGTGGGCAGGTAATAGAACTGGAAGCCGGTTTTGGTCAGGGAGCACTTGGTGGTGACGTTTCCTGCAGACCAGCCGCTGCTGGATAACAGGTTGGGTTCAGTTCCGTTCAGAGCAGCAGAGAGAAGGACTTCGGTCATGATCCTTCTCCCAGAGTCACATAGGGCCGAGGCGAAGCAACGAAGTCTCTACAGGCACAGAAACGCATCTGAAAAGAGAGCAAAGGAAACCTAGCTGGAAGGTGAGCCCTGCCCTGCTTTTCCTAGGAGGTTTCCAAGCGGCGGTACCGGGCCCCGCTCCGCTCCCCGCCCCGCTCCCGGGGAGCCGCGCACGCCGCCGCCACCGCGTGCTGGCCCGGCCGGAGCGGGGACCGGGACAGGGCGGCGGCGGGGCCGAGCGGCGGCAGGGAGCGGGGCCGAACGGGGGCAGGGAGCGGGGCCGAACGGGGCAGGGAGCGGCCGATCCACCCGCGCCCCTCGGCGATCGCCGCCGCCCCCGCGCTGCCGCCCGGCCGCCTCCGCCCGCCCGGTCACCTCCGCCCCGGCCGCGCCGCACCCCAGCCCGGCTGCAGGAGCGCCGGGGCCGCCCCACCTGCCTCCTCCT